>ONZH01016880.1:0-26083 GCA_900303285.1 Rhinella marina | reverse complement strand
TATAATACTGCTCTATGTACAAGAATATAACTACTATAATATGCTCCTATGTACAAGAATATAACTACTATAATACTGCCTCTTATTACAAGAATATAACTACTATAATACTGCCTCCTATGTACAAGAATATAACTGGTATAATACTGCCTCCTATGTACAGAATATAAGTACTAAATACTGCCTCCTATGTACAAGAATAAACTACTAATAATACTGCTCCTATGTACAAGAATATAACTGGATATAATACTGCTCCTATGTACAAGATATAACTACTATAATACTGCTCCTATGTACAAGAATATAACTACTATAATACTGCTCCTATGTACAAGGAAATAACTACTATAATACTGCCTCTTATGTACAAGAATATAGTACTATAATACTGCCTCCTATGTACAAGAATATAACTGGTATAATACTGCCTCCTATGTACAAGAATATAACTACTATAATATGCTCCTATGTACAAGAAACAAAATATAACTACAATACTGCTCCTATGTACAAGAATATAACTACTATAATACTGCTCCATGTACAAGAATATAACTAACTACTATAATACTCTCCTATGTACAAGAATATAACTACTAATAATACTGCTCCTATGTACAAGAATATAACTACTATAATACTGCTCCTATGTACAAGAATATAACTACTATAATACTGCTCCTATGTACAAGAATATAACTACTATAATACTGCTCCTATGTACAAGAATATAACTACTATAATACTGCTCCCTACTACTGCCTCCTATACAAGAATATAACTACTATAATACTGCTCCTATGTACAAGAATATAACTACTATAATACTGCCCCTATGTACAAGAATATAACTACTATAATACCAGGGGCGTAGCAATAGGGGAAGCAGGGGAAGCAGCTGCTTTGGGGCCCAGACCCACAAGGGGCCCCCTCAGGAGGGAGACTAAAAGATTTTATTGTCAGGCCCCCCTCAACAGTATATCAATGGACATTATATAGTGACACTATAGGAAAACAGATGGAGCGGCTGTGCCTTGTCTGGGAGAGCTCAATCTTGACTAGCCACAAGAGTGAGGGTTGCATGTGAGTTCGGGGTTGCGAGGAAGTTTCTGGGGGGGCCCCATTCAAAAATTTGCTGTGGGGCCCAGTTAGTTGTAGTTACGCCACTGTATAATACTGCTCCTATGTACAAGAATATAACTACTATAATACTGCTCACATGTACAAGAATATAACTACTATAATACTGCTCCTATGTACAAGAATATAACTACTATAATACTGCCTCCTATGTACAAGAATATAACTACTATAATACTGCTCCTATGTACAAGAATATAACTACTATAATACTGCTCCTATGTACAAGAATATAACTACTATAATACTGCCTCCTATGTACAAGAATATAACTACTATAATACTGCTCCTATGTACAAGAATATAAACTACTATAATACTGCTCCTATGTACAAGAATATAACTACTATAATACTGCCTCCTATGTACAAGAATATAACTACTATAATACTGCTCCTATGTACAAGAATATAACTACTTATAATACTGCTCCTATGTACAAATATAATACTAACTACTATAATACTGCTCCTATGTACAAGAATATAACTACTATAATACTGCTCCTATGTACAAGAATATAACTACTATAATACTGCCTCCTATGTACAAGAATATAACTACTATAATACTGCTCCTATGTACAAGAATATAACTACTATAATACTGCTCCTATGTACAAGAATATAAACTACTATAATACTGCTCCTATGTACAAGAATATAACTACTATAATACTGCTCCTATGTACAAGAATATAACTACTATAATACTGCTCCTATGTACAAGAATATAACTACTATAATACTGCTCCTATGTACAAGAATATAACTACTATAATACTGCTCCTATGTATAAGAATATAACTACTATAATACTGCTCCTATGTACAAGAATATAACTACTATAATGCCTCCTATGTACAAGAATATAACTACTATAATACTGCTCCTATGTACAAGAATATAACTACTATAATACTGCTCCTATGTACAAGAATATAACTACTATAATACTGCTCCTATGTACAAGAATATAACTACTATAATACTGCTCCTATGTACAAGAATATAACTACTTAATACTGCTCCTATGTACAAGAATATAACTACTATAATACTGCTCCTATGTACAAGAATATAACTAGTGTAATACTGCTCCTATGTACAAGAATATAACTACTTAATGCCTATGTCAAGAATATAACTACTATATACTGCTCCTATGTACAAGAATATAACTACTATAATACTGCTCCTATGTACAAGAATATAACTACTATAATACTGCTCCTATGTACAAGAATATAACTACTTATAATGCTCCTATGTACAAGAATATAACTACTATAATACTGCTCCTATGTACAAGAATTAACTACTATAATACTGCTCCTATGTATAAGAATATAACTACTATAATACTGCTCCTATGTACAAGAATATAACTCTATATTGCCCTATGTAAGAATATAACTACTAAATACATCGCCTCCATGTACAAGAATATAACTACTATAATACTGCTCCTATGTACAAGAATATAAACTATATATAATACATACTGCTCCTATGTACAAGAATATAACTACTATAATACTGCTCCTATGTACAAGAATATAAACTACTATAATACTGCTCCTATGTACAAGAATATAACTACTATAATACTGCTCTCCTATGTACAAGAATATAACTACTATAATACTGCTCCTATGTACAAGAATATAACTACTATAATACTGCTCCTATGTACAAGAATATAACTACTATAATACTGCTTCCTATGTACAAGAATATAACTACTATAATACTGCTCCTATGTACAAGAATATAACTACTATAATACTGCCTCCTATGTACAAGAATATAACTACTATAATACTGCTCCTATGTACAAGAATATAACTACTATAATACTGCTCCTATGTACAAGAATATAACTACTATAATACTTCTCCTATGTACAAGAATATAACTACTATAATACTGCTCCTATGTACAAGAATATAACTACTATAATACTGCTCCTATGTACAAGAATATAACTACTATAATACTGCTCCTATGTACAAATATAACTACTATAATACTGCTCCTATGTACAAGAATATAACTACTATAATACTGTCTCCTATGTACAAGAATATAACTACTATAATACTGCTCCTATGTACAAGAATATAACTGCTATAATACTGCTCCTATGTACAAGAATCTAACTACTATAATAGTATTCCTATTATTCCTTATTATGTGTTTTTAATCCATTTATAAAAGTATTTTTTACATATATTTGTTGAGTTTTCAAAACAAGTTTGTATAATGGCTGTTTCATTGTACAATTATGACTGTACAGTTATGTTGGGGCTTCTCTAATGTTTTTTTCAGCCATATTATTGCCGATTTCATCTGCACAGCTAGACGCATTTCAATCAGAAGCAGGGGGCATTTCCCCTCAGTGCAATCTACCAGCACTGTACTGCATTGATGTCCTCTCCTTTCCTTCCCACTATGTTTGTTTTCAGCTCCAGAGCTCACAGAATACATAAGGAGGGATAAATCACACTTTCAGGAGAAAGGCAGGAGAATCCTGTGATTTTCAGAAGCAGTTCTTCTATTAGGATCTCAGCTAGCTCTGACACGCCCCCACTTCCTCTCAGCCATCTTCTCAGTATCTGTTGCCAGGGTCAGATCTTGCCTGACAACAGGCAGTGGACTGCAACTTTATGTGGAAGTGAGACCTCTAGTGGCCAGGACTTTACAGATTTTTTTCAGATGGATGCAGGCAGATTATTTAAATGAAGTTATTTAGAAATTTGTAAGTTACACAATTCTCTATGAAATTAAATGAAATTCTGCAAAAGTGCAGTGAGTCATGTAAAACATGAAAATTAGACATCATATTGTACGTGACAACCTCTTTCTCACAAAGCTAGAACCAGGCTTGTACCTCACATGAATCCAGAGCTCTTTCCACTTATTGCTCCAATTGCTCTACTAGATTTTTATTTCAAGTTCTGCCAGCCTATTGGGTGTGTCCTTTCTGCTTCAGCTATCTCCCTATCACAGCTGAGGGGTGCATGTCCTTTCTGCTACAGCTCTCTCCCTATCACAGCTTGGTGGGCATGTCCTTTCTGCTGCAGCGCTCTCCCTATCACAGCTCATGGGGCAAGTCCTTTCTGCTGCAGCTATTTCCATATCACAGCTTGGTGGGCATGTCCTTTCTGCTGCAGCTATCTCCCTATCACAGCTCATGGGGCAAGTCCTTTCTACTGCAGCTATTTCCCTATCACAGCTGAGGGGGGGCATGTCCTTTCTGCTACAGCTCTCTCTCTGTAACTGTCACAGCTTCTAAAAATAGAAATGGCTGTTGGCAGTTGAAAGATGGAACTGAGCATGTGCGACCACCTCAGCAACGTTACTGATGTTGACGGAGAAATAAGGTAAAGAACAAGCAGCAGGTGGCGCTATACACATACATTGTATTAAATAACTCAATGGTTATATGCATTTTTTTTTAATTACAGGCAATTACAAAAATATTCAGATCCAAGTGCCGGTTTTGAAAAATGTAGAATATTTTTTATGGTACAACCCCTTCAAGTTGGTAATATACATCTACAGAGAGTCCCTGACTAGCTGGAGCAGAGGATGGGAGTGGGAGTGGCCATGATGATGCTGTGTCACTGTGTTCTCCCTCCCTAGGGTCGGTACAGTGAAGGAGGGGCACTCAATGTAGCTAGGGCCCTTCATATTAAATCTCTGTGTGGTCCATGCAATGGCCAGTGTGCAGTGTTAGGAGAGTCAGTAACCAGACCAGACTGAACTGAACAAAAGTCTCTCTTTACTGTGCACCAGATTGGAGTTGTAGTCCATCCAGCATCTGTACACAGAGCAAATTTTCCCCAGATGTCCAAGCATGAGCTGAGCAGATGTTTACGGCAATGGCCCTCAGTTGGTTTTGTCTCTTGCTACAGTCCCTAATACTAGGATCACTGACTAGCAACTGCAACCTGTCACGACGTCTTAAATTTACAAGGTGACGTGCGGTTCCAATAACACGACTGGCCAAATCATGCCTATAGTATCCAGGGAGTCTGAACACGTTATCCCTCCACTGCATCAGGGTCTGACATGCTGTACGCTCATCACCTCCTTGCTGGCTACAACATTGTAGCCTCTGTGTCTTAATCTGAGGTGCATTGAATGTCTTAACGTGTTATCCCTTCGCTGCAACTGATTCTGTAATGTTCCACACTGTAACCTTGCAAATACCTCAAAGTTTTCTCTCACTCTCTAATGGTAGTGAGGACACATGGGGATCTGTTAGTCTCCTGGAACATTGAATCTGGGGTGCATCGAGTGTCTTAACATATTATCCCTTAGCTGCAGCTGAATCTGTAATGTTCCTTGCAAATACCCCAACGTCTTCTCTCACTCTCTAATGGTAGTGGAGGACACATGGGGATCTGTTAGTCTCCTGGAACTTTGAATCTGGGGTGCATCGGGTGTCTTAACATGTCATCCCTTCTCTGCAACTAAATCTGTAATGCTCCATGCTGTAGCGTTGCAAATACCCCAAAGTCTTCTGTCACTCTCTATTGGTAGTGGAGGACACATGGGGATCTGTTAGTCTCCTGGAACATTGAATCTGGGGTGCATCGGGTGTCTTAACATGTTATCCCTTCTCTGCAATTGAATATGTAATGGTCCACGCTATAGCCTTGCAAATACCTCAAAGTCTTCTGTCACTCTCTAATGGTAGTGGAGGACACATGGGGATCTGTTAGTCTCCTGGAACATTGAATCTGAATGCCTGAAAAGAGGAGAACATACTCTTTTTGCTCCTGTCCTTACACTCTCTACTCCTTGAATCTTCTATTGGGTCTAGGGGGAGGGGCACACCCACAACCAAAGCTCCAAGGAGGACTGGGTCAGGATAGGTAACTCTGGCCATGCTAAAACGTACTGGGTGTGTCACATTACATAGCATTGTATAACAAGAACAATTTCAGATACCCCTTTCCACATTGGGGACTCCCCATCCCAGGTTTATGCCCCTGATGGCTGAATATCCAGGAAGGTTAAGAACAAATATTCCTTGTGACAAGGAAGAACATTCCGGATGCAGTTTTGGGAGTAATTGGAGTAGAACACAGGATTTGGGATCGGAACAAATTACAAAGTAACATATTTAGAATGTTCCATGTAGAACTGGATACAAAGTATCGTCTTGGGGGTGGAGCTTTGGAGAAATTTCTAGAGGTGGCAGCTCCGACGGAATGTTCTGGAAGCTCCACGGGCTAATTACTCCCAGTGCAGTTAATTTAATGTCATCTCCGGCTATTGCAAGAGCAGAAATGATGCGAAATCCAAACACCCACAATAAATCGGATTCCAGCGCCTTCTGGCCGAGGAACAATATGTCAATTGTGGCTCCAGGACTTTATTTTGTTTTCACAAATGTCTAATGAAGCGACATATGAATCCAATCAGTGCACGCCGAGCATGTGGAAACACCATGTTACCGTCTTATACTGCCGATAATACTGCCTGCTGTAACAGTACCATCCAGCACTGGCCAAATAATAGGGCCATGCAATCTGCCCAAGTAACAGTACCGCACTATAGAATACCGTACATATACACCCCTAAATAATACTGTAATATCCCGAGAGACTGACAGCGCTATACAGACACCCAATAGTGATCTTATATCCTCTAGGGCTGTGATGGCTATCCTCCGGCACTCCAGCCGTGGTGAAACTACAACTCCCAAGATGTACACTTGCTTGGCTGTTCTCAGAACTCCACAGAAATGAATGGAGCATGCTGGGAGTCGTAGTTTCACCACAGCTGGAGTGCCGGTTAGCTATCACTGCCTTAGGGCTCGTTCACACAACTGCATGTATTATGCGGTCTGTCAAAAACGGATCTGCAAAAAATACGTATGACGTCCATGTGCATACCGTATTTTGCAGAACGGAACGTCCGGCCCCTAATAGAACAATCCTTTCCTTGTTCGTAATGCGATCAATAATGGGACATGTGGACATAGGGAAACGGAATGCACACGGAACAACTTCCGTTTTTTTTTTTTTTTGCGGACCCGTTGAAATAATTGGTTCTGTATAAAGTCCACAAAAAAAAAAGGAACAAACGGAAAGAGAATATGTTCGTGTGCATGAGCCCTAATAGTGTAATAAAGCAGTGCTATAAAGTGCCCAAATTATGCATATACACCCTAAATAACAGTGTTCCCTAATAATACCGTACTGTTCTGCTCAAGTAACAGTGCTACATGGTCAGATATATATAACGCTGCCATAGCCTCCAGATAAGCAGTGCACAGATAATCACCGTTTTAATAACCACCGCCATAATAAGAGAGTCCTAAAATATCCAACTGACAGTACCTACATAATAGCGCCATATAAAGCAAAGCTTACAGTGCCCAAAATATGCAGCTGCCAAATAAAACGGCATCCAGCTCCCATATTATAGCTTTTGAATGTCCAAATAATTCAGCCACAAATTGCCTATTTAAAAGCGCCATATAGTTGCCATGACCATAAATAAGACTGCTACACAGTGCCCAAACACAATGTCATCCAACCCACGTAATAGTACCACAAACTGCCCAAAAAGCATCGGCCTATAATCCACAAATAGCAGCAGCAAAAAATGCCGCACAGTACCAAAGTAGTACTGCTCAAATAACACCGCCCCACAGTACCACTTCTTCAACAGATGCAGATCTCCACCCCTCGGGGCTTTGGAGAATTATTTGCCCTTCCAGGCTGCCCCTCTTTTGGACAATCCTGGGTTGGATCCTCCAATTCTGGATTTTGCGGCACATTCTGGATCATCAGATGCTGGATTAGCAGAACTACAAATCCCAGAATGCACCTCAGGAGTCCTGTCATTATGGAGAAGAGAGGAAACGAATGCAGAAAATACTGACCACTAGGGGGCGCTGTTCTACAAGAGACTGTGGGTGCAATTACTTAGAACCAGTCCCAACTGTTTCTCCTCTTAGGGCAGCAATCTTATAGCTGTGGCTCCAAAGCTGTTGACAAACTACAACTCCTACTCTGCCTGCGACTTTAAAGGGGTTATCCCATGATTTATGTAAAAAATAAAAATCAAATGTCATATAACAAAGCTAGAACCAGCCCTGTACCTCACATGGGTCCAGAGATCTCCACATTCATTGCTCTGCTAGATTTATATCAAGCTGACAGCTTAAGGGGAGTGTCTTTTCTGCTGCAGCTAAGGGGCGTGTCTGAGCTCTGCCTATCACAGCTCAGGAGGCGTTTCTCAGCTCTCCCTATCACAGCTCAGGAGGCGTGTCTCAGCTCTGCCTATCACAGCTCAGGAGGCGTGTCTCAGCTCTCCCTATCACAGCTCAGGGGGTGTGTCACAGCTCTCCCTATCACAGCTCAGGGGGCGTGTCTCAGCTCTGCCTATCACAGCTCAGGAGGCGTGTCTCAGCTCTTCCTATCACAGCTCAGGGGGCGTGTCTCAGCTCTGCCTATCACAGCTCAGGAGGCGTGTCTCAGCTCTCCCTATCACAGCTCAGGGGGTGTGTCACAGCTCTCCCTATCACAGCTCAGGAGGCGTGTCTCAGATCTCCCTATCACAGCTCAGGGGGTGTGTCACAGCTCTCCCTATCACAGCTCAGGGGGCGTGTCTCAGCTCTGCCTATCACAGCTCAGGAGGCGTGTCTCAGCTCTCCCTATCACAGCTCAGGGGGTGTGTCTCAGCTCTCCCTATCACAGCTCAGGGGGCAGTTGAAAGATGAAACTGAGCACGTGCGGCCATCTCAGTGAGCAGGTCAAAGAAATAAGGAAAAACAAACAACAGGTGGCGCTGTACAGATACATTTTATTGAATAACTCAGTGGCTATGCTAAATATTTAATGACATACAATTACAAAAATATTCAGATCCAGGTGCTGATTTTAAAACTGTAGAATATTTTTTGTACTGCATGCTGGGAGTTGTAGTTTTGCAGTTTCTAATAATGCATGCTGGGAGTTGTAGTTTTGCAGTTTCTAATATTGCATGCTGGGAGTTGTAGTTTTGCAGTTTCTAATACACTTTATGTATCAATTCACCAGTTAGATCTCTGCTTGCAGTCAATGAATGAGGGTCCTCATAGTTTATACATAGATGATGAAAATCGGCGGTCCGGAACCGTCATTGCTGTACTATAATGAGGCACACAGCTGGACATCACATGACCTGGACAGCGTTTTATCCTGCGCCTGCACACAATGAATGTTAACATTCAACGACAGCAAGCAGAGATCATGCAAACTGTAAAGAATTGATACAGAAAGTGCTTTAGTAAATTGCAGAACCTTTCATTGCACCTAACCAGTGCACCTCTTGTAACGTCCATTTTTTTTTCTGCTGGATTTCCCCTTTAAAATTAAAATAAATGAGGGAGGTCGGAGCGGCGAGCGCAGGAAGGATCAGTCCTGGATACTGTACACAATGGCTGCCGCCCGGAGCCGGACCTCGCCCCGTCTGACATTTGATGTGAAAATATCTATTGTGTACAATAAATATGACTCCGAATATTAACCCTCAAGCGGACAGGAAGCCAGAATGATGGTCAAAACCCATGGTGCCCCCATAGTACAGCCTTATACTCTAGTCACAGCCAGAGCTGCATTCAACATTCTGCTGTTAGTCCTTCGCTGGGCAACAGACACAAAGCAAATCTTTCCGGTCCTGCGTGCGTCCAGCGTCATTAGGGTAAACCCGCTGTATAGATGTGGAGCCAAGGCTGGGGGAAAGAAGTGACCTCACAGGATCAGGCACCCGGAGCCATCCCACAAATCAATGGAAATTTTTTCGATGCAGCTTTGGAAGTGAATGGAGAAGAAAGTATCACATCCCTTAAAATCTGAGCGCTGTAGATGTAACATGATTTCTAGCCTTTAATATATCACTGTCCACCAGGTGGCGCTGTTCCAATGTTCCAATGCAATCTGCAGAGAAGCGCCTCCCATGATGCCTGGCTATGGCCGCCTCCTGTCTTTTTTTTTTTTTACGAAACGTGAATATTTTGAGAAATACGAAGCCAAAAAGATTAACTGTAACAAAAACATTTCCCTCGGGGCGGAGCTGAGACTCCGTCCTCCACTACGACCCTATTAGGGGGCAGACTGATCTGTGCTCAGCGACCACTCCAACTCCCATCATTCACAGTTATGGGGCCGTCTGACTACAGTTTAATGATGTTTTGCCGCAGTTTTTAGGATATAAAGTGTTTTGGCCTCGATCCCCCCGGACGCCGGAGTTTCCCGTTCACCTATCTGGCCAGGAAATGAATGTCTTCAAGTCGGGAGCTAAACGTAAAAACATCCAAAAGCATCAGGAACTCATCCGTTTTACGACAATGCTTCACAGATTTCCGTACCAGGAAAAAAAAATGGGGATAAAGTGGATCTCCGCTGATGTATCCGGTATATAACGGGGGAGGGGATTATAGCGGTTATTTATCACAGCCTCCTACATTCTGGAATCTACCATAGGGAGGGAGATGAAGGGGAGTCCGAGTTTATCTAAATCCTAGAAAACTGTTTTTATACTTTATTTGCCAAAATGTGCCACACGGTCCCCAAATAATATCCTAAGAGACAGTGTCCAAATAATAGTACCAAACAGTGCCCATATGAGAGCGCTATACAGTCCCCATAAAGTAACTGTGCTATACAGTCCCCAAATAAAGCTGTAATATCGAGAGTCCAATCACTAGTAGCGTCCAGTCCCCAAATTATACTGTAATATCGCCAAAATAATAGTACCAAACAGTGCCCATATGATAGCGCTATATAATTCCCATAAAGTAATGTGCTATACTGTCCCCAAATAATAGTACCAAACAGTGCCCATATAATAGCGCTATATAATTCCCATAAAGTTAAGGTTCTATACTGTCCCCAAATAATAGTACCAAACAGTGCCCATATAATAGAATACGGTCCTCAAATACAGTGCCCAAATAATAGCACCAAACAGTGCCCATATAATAGCATACAGTTCCCAAACAATAGGACCAAACAGTGACCATATAATAGCATACAGTTCCCAAATAATAGTACCAAACAGTGCCCATATAATAGAATACGGTCCCCAAATATAGTGCCCAAATAATAGCACCAAACAGTGCCCATATCATAGCATACAGTTCCCAAATAATAGCACCAAACAGTGACCATATAATAGCATACAGTCCCCAAATAGGATCAAACCGTGACCATATGATAGCGCTATATAGGCCCCATAAAATAACAGTGCTATACAGTCCCGAAATCATGCTGTAATATCGAGACAGAGTCCACATAATACTTCCAAACAGTGCTTATATGATGATGACATAGTGATATATAATGCTATATAATCCCCATAAAGTAGCTTTGCTATACAGTGCCATACTGTCCCTGAATAATAATGTACTATCAAGAGTGGCCAATTAATAGTACCAGTTATCAAATAATACTGTAACATACTGAGAGACAGAATAATACTACCATCATACAGTCCCCAGCATAGCAATCTTATAATAGTGCTACACAGTAATATAATAGTGCTGTACAGTATACTGTAATGTCCTGAAAGACAGGACCCAAATAATAGTACCAAACAGTGACCATATAATAGCATACAGTTCCCAAACAATAGGACCAAAAAGTGACCATATGATAGCGCTATATAGGCCCCATAAAGTGCTATACAGTGTTATACTGTCCCCAAATCATGCTGGAATATCAAGAGACAGAGTCCAAATAATAGTGCCAAGCAGTGCCCATATGATAGCGATATATAATGCTACAGTATATAGTCCCCATAAAGTAGCTTTGCCATATAGTGCCATACTGTCCCTGAATAATATTGCACTATCAAGAGCGTCCAATTAATAGTACCAGTTTCGAAATAATACTGTAACATAGTGAGAGACAGAATAATAGTACCACCATACAGTCCCCAGCAGGGCCTAAATAATGCTGTTATAGTAACATTGCTATACAGTCCCTGAATAATACCGTAATATCAAGAGTGCCCAGTTAATAGTACCATAGTGTCCAAATAATGTTAAAGTACTGTACAGTCCCCAAATAATACTGTAATATCCTGAGACAGAACACAAATAATAGTACCAGAAAAAGTCCATATAACAGTACCATACAGTCCCAAACATCATAATGTTATGCTAACTATGCTATACTGTCCCCAAATAATACCATTACATCCTGATAGACAGAACCCATATTACAGTACCATACAGTCCCTAGCAACAGTTATAGTGCTACACAGTGCCCAAATACTACTGTAATATCCTGATAGACCAAACCCTAATAATGGTATCAACACAGGGCCCATATGATAGTGCCATATAGCCTTTATAAAGTAACACTGCTATACAGTGTTATACGGACATTAAATAATACTGTAATCTCCCAAGACAGGCCCAAAATAATACTACTACCCCCCACAGACAAAGAAGCAGAAACACTCGATTTCCAGGCCTCGCTGAGAAGCTGAATTGACCAGATTTCGACCCCTAATTTCAAGGATCCAGGAAGAGCTGCCCTTTAAGACACATTACATAAGGGGTCAGAACGAGGTCAGAGCCATGAGACAGAAAGCATCAGATTTCCGTAAATCAAGGCTTTAAGGAACAATAGCGCCCTCTCCTGATGAGAGTTATGCTGCACCGTACAGATCTCCATTTTTTCATTGCCTCTATTCCCCAGTACTGGAGCAGCCGCTCCTGAGTTACCGCCATATAACTTTCATTTAACTAGCATTGCGATTTGTTTTACTTCTGTGTTTTACTTATTGTGTCAGTCTTCACTGCTGATCTGTCATTCTGTTCATAAAGCTGAAATATCTAAATAGCTGTGCTGTAACTCAGGATCAGTAAAGGATAAGTAATGTATGTACACAGTGACTGCACCAGCAGAATAGTGAGTGCAGCTCTGGAGTATAATAAAGGATATAACTCAGGATCAGTACAGGATAAGTAATGTATGTACACAGTGACTGCACCAGCAGAATAGTGAGTGCAGCTCTGGAGTATAATACAGGATGTAACTCAGGATCAGTACAGGATAAGTAATGTATGTACACAGTGACTGCACCAGCAGAATAGTGAGTGCAGCTCTGGAGTATAATACAGGATGTAACTCAGGATCAGTACAGGATAAGTAATGTATGTACACAGTGACTGCACCAGCAGAATAGTGAGTGCAGCTCTGGAGTATAATACAGGATGTAACTCAGGATCAGTACAGATAAGTAATGTATGTACACAGTGACTGCACAAGCAGAATAGTGAGTGCAGCTCTGGAGTATAATACAGGATGTAACTCAGGATCAGTACAGGATAAGTAATGTATGTACACAGTGACTGCACCAGCAGAATAGTGAGTGCAGCTCTGGAGTATAATACAGATGTAACTCAAGGATCAGTACAGGATAAGTAATGTATGTAACCAGTGACTCCACCAGCAGAAATAGTGAGTGCAGCTCTGAGTATAATAAGGATGTAACTCAGGATCAGTACAGATAAGTAATGTATGTATGTACACAGTGACTGCACCAGCAGAATAGTGAGTGCAGCTCTGGAGTATAATACAGGATGTAACTCAGGATCAGTACAGGATAAGTAATGTATGTACACAGTGACTGCACCAGCAGAATAGTGAGTGCAGCTCTGGAGTATAATACAGGATGTAACTCAGGATCAGTACAGGATAAGTAATGTATGTACACAGTGACTGCACCAGCAGAATAGTGAGTGCAGCTCTGGAGTATAATACAGGATGTAACTCAGGATCAGTACAGGATAAGTAATGTATGTACACAGTGACTGCACCAGCAGAATAGTGAGTGCAGCTCTGGAGTATAATACAGGATGTAACTCAGGATCAGTACAGGATAAGTAATGTATGTACACAGTGACTGCACCAGCAGAATAGTGAGTGCAGCTCTGGAGTATAATACAGGATGTAACTCAGGATCAGTACAGGATAAGTAATGTATGTACACAGTGACTGCACCAGCAGAATAGTGAGTGCAGCTCTGGAGTATAATACAGGATGTAACTCAGGATCAGTACAGGATAAGTAATGTATGTACACAGTGACTGCACCAGCAGAATAGTGAGTGCAGCTCTGGAGTATAATACAGGATGTAACTCAGGATCAGTACAGGATAAGTAATGTATGTACACAGTGACTGCACCAGCAGAATAGTGAGTGCAGCTCTGGAGTATAATACAGGATGTAACTCAGGATCAGTACAGGATAAGTAATGTATGTACACAGTGACTGCACCAGCAGAATAGTGAGTGCAGCTCTGGAGTATAATACAGGATGTAACTCAGGATCAGTACAGGATAAGTAATGTATGTACACAGTGACTGCACCAGCAGAATAGTGAGTGCAGCTCTGGAGTATAATACAGGATGTAACTCAGGATCAGTACAGGATAAGTAATGTATGTACACAGTGACTGCACCAGCAGAATAGTGAGTGCAGCTCTGGAGTATAATACAGGATGTAACTCAGGATCAGTACAGGATAAGTAATGTATGTACACAGTGACTGCACCAGCAGAATAGTGAGTGCTCTGAGTATAATACACTCAGGATCAGTACAGGATAAGTAATGTATGTACACAGTGACTGCACCAGCAGAATAGTGAGTGCAGCTCTGGAGTATAATACAGGATGTAACTCAGGATCAGTACAGGATAAGTAATGTATGTACACAGTGACTGCACCCAGCAGAATAGTGAGTGCAGCTCTGGGTATAATACAGGATGTACTCAGGATCAGTCAGGATAAGTATGTATGTACCATGAGAGTGGAGTGCGCTTGGAGTATAATACAGGATGTAACTCAGGACAGTACAGGATAAGTAATGTATGTACACAGTGACTGCACCAGCAGAATAGTGAGTGCAGCTCTGAGTATAATACAGGATGTAACTCAGGATCAGTACAGATAAGTAATGTATGTACACAGTGACTGCACCAGCAGAATAGTGAGTGCAGCTCTGGAGTATAATACAGGATGTAACTCAGGATCAGTACAGGATAAGTAATGTATGTACACAGTGACTGCACCAGCAGAATAGTGAGTGCAGCTCTGGAGTATAATACAGGATGTAACTCAGGATCAGTACAGGATAAGTAATGTATGTACACAGTGACTGCACCAGCAGAATAGTGAGTGCAGCTCTGGAGTATAATACAGGATGTAACTCAGGATCAGTACAGGATAAGTAATGTATGTACACAGTGACTGCACCAGCAGAATAGTGAGTGCAGCTCTGGAGTATAATACAGGATGTAACTCAGGATCAGTACAGGATAAGTAATGTATGTACACAGTGACTGCACCAGCAGAATAGTGAGTGCAGCTCTGGAGTATAATACAGGATGTAACTCAGGATCAGTACAGGATAAGTAATGTATGTACACAGTGACTGCACCAGCAGAATAGTGAGTGCAGCTCTGGAGTATAATACAGGATGTAACTCAGGATCAGTACAGGATAAGTAATGTATGTACACAGTGACTGCACCAGCAGAATAGTGAGTGCAGCTCTGGAGTATAATACAGGATGTAACTCAGGATCAGTACAGGATAAGTAATGTAATATTTACACAGCTGGACTGCACCAGCAGAATAGTGAGTGCAGCTCTGGAGTATAATTACAGGATTGTAACTTCAGGAATCAGTACAGGATAGAGTTAATCGGATGTACACGAGTGACGGTGCACCAGACAGAGTACGAGTGAGTGCAGCTCTGGAGTATAATACAGGATGTAACTCAGGATCAAGGATAGTAATGTTGTACACAGTGATCACAGCAATAGTGTGCGCTCTGGAGTATAATACAGGATGTACTGACAGTACAAAAACAGGACTGCACCAGCAGAATAGTGAGTGCAGCTCTGAGTATAATACAGGTGTAACTGAGTAGTAAGTAGTATGTATGTACAAGTGATGCACCACAGATAGTGAGTGCAGCTCTGGAGTATATACAGGATTAATCAGGATCAGTACAGGATAAGTAATGTATGTACACAGTGACTGCACCAGCAGAATAGTGAGTGCAGCTCTGGAGTATAATACAGGATGTAACTCAGGATCAGTACAGGATAAGTAATGTATGTACACAGTGACTGCACCAGCAGAATAGTGAGTGCAGCTCTGGAGTATAATACAGGATGTAACTCAGGATCAGTACAGGATAAGTAATGTATGTACACAGTGACTGCACCAGCAGAATAGTGAGTGCAGCTCTGGAGTATAATACAGGATGTAACTCAGGATCAGTACAGGATAAGTAATGTATGTACACAGTGACTGCACCAGCAGAATAGTGAGTGCAGCTCTGGAGTATAATACAGGATGTAACTCAGGATCAGTACAGGATAAGTAATGTATGTACACAGTGACTGCACCAGCAGAATAGTGAGTGCAGCTCTGGAGTATAATACAGGATGTAACTCAGGATCAGTACAGGATAAGTAATGTATGTACACAGTGACTGCACCAGCAGAATAGTGAGTGCAGCTCTGGAGTATAATACAGGATGTAACTCAGGATCAGTACAGGATAAGTAATGTATGTACACAGTGACTGCACCAGCAGAATAGTGAGTGCAGCTCTGGAGTATAATACAGGATGTAACTCAGGATCAGTACAGGATAAGTAATGTATGTACACAGTGACTGCACCAGCAGAATAGTGAGTGCAGCTCTGGAGTATAATACAGGATGTAACTCAGGATCAGTACAGGATAAGTAATGTATGTACACAGTGACTGCACCAGCAGAATAGTGAGTGCAGCTCTGGAGTATAATACAGGATGTAACTCAGGATCAGTACAGGATAAGTAATGTATGTACACAGTGACTGCACCAGCAGAATAGTGAGTGCAGCTCTGGAGTATAATACAGGATGTAACTCAGGATCAGTACAGGATAAGTAATGTATGTACACAGTGACTGCACCAGCAGAATAGTGAGTGCAGCTCTGGAGTATAATACAGGATGTAACTCAGGATCAGTACAGGATAAGTAATGTATGTACACAGTGACTGCACCAGCAGAATAGTGAGTGCAGCTCTGGAGTATAATACAGGATGTAACTCAGGATCAGTACAGGATAAGTAATGTATGTACACAGTGACTGCACCAGCAGAATAGTGAGTGCAGCTCTGGAGTATAATACAGGATGTAACTCAGGATCAGTACAGGATAAGTAATGTATGTACACAGTGACTGCACCAGCAGAATAGTGAGTGCAGCTCTGGAGTATAATACAGGATGTAACTCAGGATCAGTACAGGATAAGTAATGTATGTACACAGTGACTGCACCAGCAGAATAGTGAGTGCAGCTCTGGAGTATAATACAGGATGTAACTCAGGATCAGTACAGGATAAGTAATGTATGTACAGTGACTGCACCAGCAGAATAGTGAGTGCAGCTGTGTAGTATAATAAAGGTTATAACTGAAGTTCAGGAATGTTATGTGTACACAGTGACTGCAGTGGATGGACCTCTTGTGTTCACCTGCTCACGTTGCAGAATTCATGCAGATCTTATGTGTGTTCACCCGCACTCAAGTGCAGGCATCCTAAGGGTTAACAGACCAAGACCAGTATAAAGGAGGACTCTGCCTATATCAAACAGAAAATTCTCACGTTTAATCTCATTTTAGAAACAGTTCTACAAACTAAACCGGTATTTACAGCTTCCAAATTGTACAAGGGAAATAATAAAAAAAAAAAAAGGAAAAAAAAACCATCACAAAAATAAAATATCCACACTGAGCCCCCTAGAGGAGCTGTGAGGGGTCTAAGGGGTCTACCAAATCTCCAATATAAAAAGACCTGAATTAGCACAAGGAGGGGGGGGGAGGGGTGGCTCAGTACGAGGTGATCTGTCGGGGGTCCAGCTCCGGTGCCGCCATAGTCTATAGAGTGGGGGCGGGGTCCAGACAGTCCGGACCTGTAGACGAGTACCCAGAGACAATAGCAGGTAAACCTCCTGGCGCCAGGCGGGGTCTGAGACCAGTGAGTAAGTGAGTCCAGGGATATAGGCCACGGCCTGCTCCGGGAGGCATCATGGAGCCGCAGGCCTCAAATCAGTAGCCGTATTTCTCGTTCAGATGGGTCTTTCCGTCTCCCGTTTGCCCTGATTGACGAAAGCAGAAAAAAGTCAGAAAAGTAAAAAAATTCTATTAAAAAAACATATTGTAACTGATGTGGTGGCTGCATGAGAAGATGATGCAAAGGAGGCCACAAGTGTCCAATCATGGCCAGGCTCTCCTCCATAATCCCTGCCTCGCGCCTCCCCGCGCCTTGACTGACATCTCCATTGCTCTTTGACATCACGGCCTCAGTCACTAAGATCTTGCACATGCGCAGTGTGACTCAGGATCAGTACAGGATAAGTAATGTAAGTACACAGTGAACTGCACCAGCAGAATAGTGAGTGCAGCTCTGGAGTATAATACAGGATGTAACTGAGGATCAGTAAAGGATAAGTAATGTATGTACACAGTGACTGCACCAGCAGAATAGTGAGTGCAGCTCTGGAGTATAATACAGGATATAACTCAGGATCAGTACAGGATAAGTAATGTAATGTACACAGTGACTGCACCAGCAGAATAGTGAGTACAGCTCTGGAGTATAATACAGGATGTAACTCAGGATCAGTAAATGTATGTAACAGTGACTGCACCAGCAGAATAGTGAGTGCAGCTCTGGAGTATAATACAGGATGTAACTCAGGATCAGTACAGGATAGTAATGTATGTACACAGTGACTGCCACCAGCAGAATAGTGAGTGCAGCTCTGGAGTATAATACAGGATGTAACTCAGGATCAGTACAGGATAAGTAATGTATGTACACAGTGACTGCACCCAGCAGAATAGTGAGTGCAGCTCTGGAGTATAATACAGGATGTAACTGAGGATCAGTACAGGATAAGTAATGTAATGTATGTACACAGTGACTACACCAGCAGAATATTGAGTGCAGCTCTGGAGTATAATACAGGATGTAACTGAGGATCAGTACTGGATAAGTAATGTATGTACAACAGTGACTGCACCAGCAGAATAGTGAGTGCAGCTCTGGAGTATAATACAGGATGTAACTCAGGATCAGTACAGGATAAGTAATGTATGTACACAGTGACTGCACCAGCAGAATATTGAGTGCAGCTCTGGAGTATAATACAGGATGTAACTCAGGATCAGTACTGGATAAGTAATGTATGTACACAGTGACTGCACCAGCAAAATAGTGAGTGCAGCTCTGGAGTATAATACAGGATGTAACTCAGGATAAGTCATGTATGTACACAGTGACTGCACCAGCAGAATAGTGAGGGCAGCTCTGGAGTATAATACAGGATGTAACTCAGGATCAGTACAGGATAAGTAATGTATGTACACAGTGACTGCACCAGCAGAATAGTGAGTGCAGCTCTGGAGTATAATACAGGATATAACTCAGGATCAGTACTGGATAAGTAATGTATGTACACAGTGACTGCACCAGCAAATAGTGAGTGCAGCCTCTGGAGTATAATACAGGATGTAACTCAGGATCAGGTAATGTATGTACACAGTGACTGCACCAGCAGAATAGTGAGTGCAGCTCTGGAGTATAATACAGGATATAACTCAGGATCAGTACAGGATAAGTATGTACAGTGACTGCACCAGCAGAATAGTGAGTGCAGCTCTGGAGTATAATACAGGATGTAACTGAGGATCAGTACAGGATAAGTAATGTATGTACACAGTGACTGCACCAGCAGAATAGTGAGTGCAGCTCTGGAGTATAATACAGGATATAACTCAGGATCAGTATGTACAGTGCCTGCACTGTGATTATTTCTATATATAACCTGGTGGTCACAGTGAATATACAGGGTTTCTGTAGGTAGGTAATGTAACCCTTCGTTACCTGCAGGTGGGGTCCACACACAATAGTCCGGATCGTCTTCAGGATAACTGGCTGACGGGGCTCCTTGTGGCGGCTGTACAGAGACATTACTGGATAATTACCGTCTATTACACATCATGCAGACTAGAGTTACATATGAGAGGCGCACTCACACGGCTCGGGCCCAGCATCTTCCTCTGTCTCACTGCAGTCGGCTTAGGGGCTTCTTCCTCCTCCTTCTTGGTTTGAGCAGCTGAAGACAAGGAAAAAAAAAAGACTGTAGAAGAAGGAGCCAAGATTCATCGACAACTACACCAGAAATATGTCTGTGGATTTACTGACAACCGGAACCTGGGACCTCTATCCCTGACCTATTAGTACCATATCTACAAGTCCGAACAGACCCTTCAATAATCCGGCATCATCAGCGCCTCTTAGGTGTCAGGATTATCAGACTATTACATGGCGGGCCACCGTGTCTGTCTGACATCACCCAGCGGACCCCAGATCTGTATCATTAATATTCCTTTAATCCGCCTTCAATAGGGCCCGACAGGTACCGGATCAGTGGACAGTCACTCTCTGTGAATATCATTCTACACACAGTCCATTACATTAGAATTTAAAGGGGTCCTCTCACGTCAGTAAGTGGCATTGATCATGTAGAGAAAGTTACTACAAGACACTTACTAATGTATTGTGATTCTCCATATTGCCTCCTTTGCTGGCTGGATTCATTTTTCCATCACATTATACACGGCTCGTTTCCATGGTTACGACCACCCTGCAAGCCATCAGTGGTGGTCGTACCTACAATATAGGAAAAAGCACCAGCCTATGTGCGCTCCCATGGTCCCGGCCACCAGAGAGGCTGATGCTTTTTCCTATAGTGTGCAAGCACGACCACCACTGATGGATCGCAGGGTGGTCGTAACCATGGAAACGAGAGTATAAAATGTGAAGGAAAAATGAATCCAGCCATCAAAGGAGGCAATATGGATAATCACAATACATTAGTAAGTGCCTTGTAGTAACTTTCTCTACATGATAAATGACACTTACTGAAGGGAGAGGACGCCTTTAAAGGGGTATTCCAATTTTACAAAGGGGACCCTCGTTCCGATCTCTCTTGGATGTTTCAACCAGAACTACGGAAACAGGAGAGCGATCTGTGCGACGCCATTTTTGCATCTTTCATTCTCTTGTATGAGAACTATGGGAACAATGCAGCACAGCCGGCTTCTTTCCATACGACCGCCTCCCGCCATTGTGTCCAGGTCCTGTTCTGTCCCAGAGGTGGACCCAGCCTCTGTCAGACATTTATGGGATATTCCCATGTCGAAGACGGGAATCTCCCTTTAACCCCTTCCTGACTTGCCGATTTTCCATTTTTCCTTTGTACTCTCTGGATTCCCGGAGTCATAACTTTTTTTTATTTTTCCGTTCACATAGCCGTACGAGGGCTGTATGTCTTTTGCAGGAAAAATTTAACTTTCTAATTGCATATGAGGTAATGGGAAGCTAGACAAAAAAAATTCCAAATTTGGGGAGGAAAAAACAAACACAGTTACACCGTAGCGTTTCCTTGATTCTCTGGGTCAGTGCGATTACAGCGATACCACATTAGTATAGTTTTTCATTTTGGAATACTTCCAAAAAAAAACTTTAATTTACTTTATTTTATTTTTTTATTTTTACACCATATTTTTTAATTAATTTTTATTAAAATTTTTTTAAAGGGGTTATCCCACGAATAATGTAAAAAATGAAAATCAGACATCATATAGAACATGACAACCTCTTTCTAACAAAGCTAGAACCAGCCCTGTACCTCACATGGATCCAGAGATCTCCACATTCATTGCTCTGCTAGATTCATATCAAGCTGGCAGCTCAAGGGGAGGGTCTTTTCTGCTGCAGCTAAGGGGGCGTGTCTCAGCTCTCCCTATCACAGCTCAGGATTCAGTTAAAAATTGAAACTGAGCATGTGCGACCTGCTCAGTGAATAGGTCAAAGAAATAAGAAATTAAGTGGTCCTATACAGATACATTTTATTGAATAACTCAGTGCCTGTACTAAATATTTAATGACATGCAATTACAAAAGTATTCAGTTCCAGGTTCTGGTTTGAAAACTGTAGAATATTTTTCGTGGGACAACCCCTTTAAATATGTGAAGTAGGGCTGGGCGATTAATCAAATTAATTCGCCAATTGAAAGCCTCACGATTTTATTTTTGGCGCCCGCCAGATAAAATAAAATAAATCTCTCACCTGTCCTGCTCCGCTCCGGTGCTCTTCTTCTTCTCCGGGGCCGCGCTGCACTCTGACCTGACGCTGCACGCAGTCAGGTGACAGTGCAGCGCCGGGAGAAGAAGACTGAGGAGTGCCGGACCCGGAGCGGAGCCGCGGCGCAGGACAGGTGAGAGATTTTTTTTATTTTATTCTTATGGTGGCCTAGTTCTAAGGGCTGAAGGGGCACAGTGGGCTGCTCTGAGGTCTGATGGGGCACAATGGGCTGCTCTGAGGTCTGATGGGGGCACAGTGGGCTGCTCTGAGGTCTGATGGGGCACAATGGGCTGCCTTGAGGTCTGATGAGGCACAATGGGCTGATCTGAGGTCTGATGGGGGCACAGTGGGCTGATCTGAGGTCTGATGGGGCACAATGGGCTGATCTGAGGTCTGATGGGGCACAATGGGCTGATCTGAGGTCCTGATGGGGGCACAGTGGGCTGCTCTGAGGTCTGGATGGGGCACAATGGGCTGATCTGAGGTCTGATGGGGACAATGGGCTGATCTGAGGTCTGATGGGGGCACAGTGGGCTGATCTGAGGTCTGAAGGGGGCACAGTGGGCTGATCTGAGGTCTGATTGGGGGCACAATGGGCTGATCTGAGGTCTGAAGGGGCACAGTGGGCTGATCTGAGGTCTGATGGGGGCACAGTGGGCTGATCTGAGGTCTGATGGGGGCACAGTGGGCTGATCTGAGGTCTGATGGGGGCACAGTGGGCTGATCTGAGGTCTGATGGGGGCACAGTGGGCTGATCTGAGGTCTGATGGGGACACAGTGGGCTGATCTGAGGTCTGATGGGGGCACAGTGGGCTGATCTGAGGTCTGATGCGGGCACAATGGGCTGATGTGGGGTCTGATGGGGCACAGTGGGCTGATCTGAGGTTTGATGAGGGCACTGTAGGCTTTTTTTATTTTTTTATATTTTTAATAACATAAGAAAATCGAGATTTAAATTGTGAATCGTCCAAAATTTAAAAAAAAAAAAAAAAAAAAAACGAGATTTTTTTTTTGGCCATATCGCCCAGCTCTAATGTGAAGCAACGAAAAAACTGCGAATCAGCCATTTTTATTTGCCTGATGCGTTGCGTGGGATAAATATTTTTATATTACGGGCAAAACCCATTATGGTAATTTTTATTTTGGGGAGGTGATTTGATTAATTTTAAAACTTTTTTTTTTTTTTTTTTACTTTTTTTAGGCCCCCCCCAAACAGACCCTAACATGCAATTATTAGACTGCCATTTCTATCCATCACTAAATAGAAAAATCAGTATATTCCAATGCGGTGCTGCCCCCTGCAGGGCTGCATTGGAATCTACCAGTAATAGGCCTAGAAGCTTTGCACAAGGCTCTTCTCGCCTATTACTACTAAGGAGCGCGTTCCACGTACATGAACAGAGAATGTCGGGAAGGGGTTAAAGCGGTATTCCCATCTCACACATGTAGTTGTATAGTTAGATATAGCCATACCAGTATTATTACTAATAGAATGTATTTATATAAAATGTACCGTTTAGAAGATTTCCCTATTTCTATTTCCATTGTCCCACACACATCAGTCAGGCTGTTGCCCCTGGTTACGACCACCGTCACCATGTAGTAGTGGTGGCCGGCCTTGCTCTGAGGTAACTGCTGTATTGTGAACGCACATTGCATGAGCATGTTGTGTGGCTCACCTGGAGGACTCTGCGCATCTGGGGCCCCATGGCTGGCCCTGGGGGCCGCTGTTTTTTTCTTTGGCTCTTCAGATACGATCTTCTCTTCCACGTCAGCAGCTGCAATAAACACAAGAACACATTATAAGGCTACGTGTAAAGTAGTGATGGCGGCACTGCACACGTGGTGGACGCGCAGGGTCTGTCACATGTAGCGTGTATATGATATCGACACAGACAACCACATCAGCGCTGCTGATACGTTTACAGCGCAGACTGAACACAACTGTAACTGTACAGGTTCTCTGCCTCTGGAGGCAGCAAGAAGGTTTCCATTTACTGACAGTGAGCAGAGATCTTATAAAATGGTGAGGAACTGGAACAGAAAGTCTACAGAATCAGAAACTGCAGAATCTACATAATACAAGGATTAAAGGGGCTGTCCAAGTTACTTTTTTGTCCTTTGTACATTTCTAACGAGGCAAATGTAATGTTTTTTCAATGCACTTACTCTAACTTCAGTGACTCCTTTCTCAGATCTCACTGAGGGTCACATGACCTGTGATGTCAGCTTCTCTCCCTGCTCTGCTGATGTTTCGTGCACAAGTCTGAGAGATCAGATAAGAGTCTGTACAGGAGATGTCACTGTGCTGGCCACGCCCCCTGCACTGCCGGCTGCTGCTCTCTCCCTGGATTCTTTCAGGTAAAATTTTAACCCCTTCAGCCAGCAGACTCAGGGCTGAAGGCTTTACTACAGTAGCTGCAGGCAGTGAGGAGACAAATGCTGGGCACAGGAGCTGACAGACTAGAGAAGATCTGTAGAGTATTGCACTAGAACAGGTAGGGGGAAGTTCCTGTGTCTATCAGCAGTGTCATTGTACAGCTGGGACTTGTAGTCCTACACATACAAAATGCTGCTGAGTATCCCAGCAGGCAGACATATCACTCAGGGCAGCACTTGTATTCACTCCCTTTGCAGAGCAGGGGGAGGGGCAGAGATTGTTATTACTGCAAGTAAATAAAGGCCAGAAGAGAACCAGGGAAATGAGGAAATAGAATTTTTTTGCCTAAAACTTGCTGAACTTAGTTATATATTGCTGCCCATCAGATTTACAGTGCTATATATTTTTTTCATAACTCGGACAACCCCTTTAAGCCTTGTTATTGTAACTGGGATGCCCCCATTGGGTTATACTGGGAGCTGGCGTACCAGCACTACACACCAGTCCTGGGGTGGACTACACGTAGGGGGCTCTCCTTACCCGGAGTGGGGCAGGTGCTGGTTCTAGGCTCGGGGCTCGGCTCTATGGATCCGCTCGGTGCTGCTTTGCTCTCTGTGTGGCTCTTGCTGGCGGCATCCATTGGTATTTCATCCTCTTCTTCCTCCTCTTCTTCTTCTTCTTCAGGCTCATTGCTGTCACCTTTCATGCTGAACAGGCTAGAGGGGAGATCAGTCCGTTTCGGGGGAATCCTCTACAAAAAAAAAGGAGTGGATACGATGAACACGTATAAACGAAGACTTCTTACACAACTATAAACTCTGCACAGAGCTGGCTGGGAACTGTAGTTCACCATTACAGCAGCGTATTCTGGAGGCGTACTGGGCCTTTATACAATGCTAGGAGTCCCATCAGTTTGTGGACAGAAAGCCAAGATGGCGGCCAGTACGGTCACCCAGCTTCTCCAGAGACCAGAACGGCAAATCTACTTTATCAGACGGCATATTCTAGACACAGATCCGGGGGTGTGCCCCTCCAGATGAACTGGAACGCCCCCTGACAGTAATCTGTGCGACTATGGCCGCCAGAGGCAGATCTTCTATATAGACTCAAGGAATCAACCGCCTCTTACCCCGACCGTCCCCGTCTTCAGCTTGAATTTGCTTCCTCCTTTCATCGCTCCGAACATTGGTAATGTCAGCTTCTTGGTTTTGGAGTCTTGAGCGGCGGAACTGAAAAAGAAGAAGAAGAAATGATAAGGGAAGTTTCAACATTGTGAGGGTCCACAGCAGCACAGAGTATTTCAGGAGAGGAGTGTGCTGATCTTATGG
>ONZH01016879.1:0-25228 GCA_900303285.1 Rhinella marina | reverse complement strand
TAGACTCTAGACGGCTAGTGTGCAGCACATGGCAGAATTATGTACGGCATTGTAGGATATACTGTATAACTGAGAGAAAAAACGTATACCCTAGACTGACGCTACTGTACAGCACACAACAGAATTGTTCACTGGACTGTAATATATATAACTGAGAGAAAAAACATATTCCCTAGACTGCACTACAGATCTCAGCAAGCCAAGGTACAGCAGCAGCAAAAATGAGTACTGAGAGGACTTTGGGCAATTTCTTTTGGGTCTGTGTGGACCACGTGCTGTCCCTTCTGCCACCAGTCGCTGTGCACAGCGTGCAGCCAAGATGGCGGTAGCTGCACTACAAGTCCCAGCCAGCAGCCAAGAGGAGGACAAACAAAAAGGTCATTGTAGCCCTTAGAAGGACCGTTGGGTTCTTTGTGGATGATTCCTGCCTAACCACATTCTAAATTCACGCCCTAACAGTGTGCAGCCAAGATGGCGGTAGCTGCACTACAAGTCCCAGCCAGCAGCCAGGAGGAGACCAAAAAAAAAAAAAAAGGTGCTTGTAGCCCTTAGAAGGGCTGTTGGGTTCTTTGTGGGTGATTCCTGCCTAACCAACATCTAAATTGAGGCCCTAACACTCTCACTGACAGACAGCAGCTCTATCCCGAATCTCATGCGCAGCCAAAAGGAGCCAAAAAAAAGGTGCTTGTAGCCCTTAGAAGGGCTGTTGGGTTCTTTGTGGGTGATTCCTGCCTAACCAACATCTAAATTGAGGCCCTAACACTCTCCCTGACAGACAGCAGCTCTATCCCTAATCTCATGCAGCAGCCAGGAGGAGAAAAAAAAAAAAGGTGGCTTGTAACCCTTAGAAGGGCTGTTGGGTTCTTTGTGGGTGATTCCTGCCTAACCAACATCTAAATTGAGGCCCTAACACTCTCCCTGACAGACAGCAGCTCTATCCCTAATCTCATGCAGCAGCCAGGAGGAGACAAAAAAAAAGGTGCTTGTAACCCTTAGAATGGCTGTTGGGTTCTTTGTGGGTGATTCCTGCCTAACCAAAATCTAAATTGAGGCCCTAACACTCTCCCTGACAGACAGCAGCTCTATCCCTAATCTCATGCAGCAGCCAGGAGGAGACAAAAAAAAAAGGTGCTTGTAACCCTTAGAAGGGCTGTTGGGTTCTTTGTGGGTGATTCCTGCCTAACCAACATCTAAATTGAGGCCCTAACACTCTCCCTGACAGACAGCAGCTCTATCCCTAATCTCATGCAGCAGCCAGGAGGAGACAAAAAAAAAGGTGCTTGTAACCCTTAGAATGGCTGTTGGGTTCTTTGTGGGTGATTCCTGCCTAACCAAAATCTAAATTGAGGCCCTAACACTCTCCCTGACAGACAGCAGCTCTATTCCTAATCTCATGCAGGCGGTGTCTGACGTTCACCGCCATTCCGTGTCAGGATTTTAAGTGATTCACCTGCTACCTCAGTCTCACTTGGTCACTCTGGGTTCACCGCCATGCTGTGTCAGGGTAAATTTTTGGGTGGTTCACCTGCTACCTCAATCTAACTTGGTCACCAAGCTGTCACCACGCTGTGTCAGGCTTATGCCTGCGTCGTGGGGCGGGGGATAGGACAGCAGTGCCAACATGGGCAGTGGTGTCACCTGCAGGCGGTGATGGACCTTCTTTGCACCTAGTTGGGAGCTTTACTAACATGTGATGGGCATGTGCCTTGCCCATCTTGGTCTGGGTCAGCACAATTGTCTTGAGGGTCTCCACCAGGCTGTTGCCCAGAATTTGGCATAATGGTACGATTAGGCAGCCTCAGAGGCATCCATGAATGCTGCCCCTGCTGTTTCCTGTCCATTTCCGTGGTGTTTCCATCATTTTCTGAGGTTTCCAGGTTTTCACGCAACCTTCCCTATGCAGAGCTTTGGTCCCCTGCAAAAAATACTCGAGTCTCCCATTGACTTCAATGGGGTTCGTTATTCGAAACGAGCACCCGAGCATCGGGAAAAATTCGACTCGAATAACGAGCACCCGAGCATTTTAGTGCTCGCTCATCTCTACTTATGATATATGCAGAATAATGAGAGAGATTACAGAATTAGCAAATAATCCACACATTGAGAGGAAAGGTGGTGTGGACTCACTTGGATATTGTTTAATCAGATTGGATTATTGAGTAAAGTCTGAGCATTACATCTTTGCCCCATTATGTTATAATTTGTGTCCTAACTTCACTAACAATGTTTTAAACACCTGGCTGGTTTATAATATACTGAAAGAGTAGCAACCCACTTAGCAGAAGTATCAAACAATCAGAAAATGTTTTTTTCCACCATAATATGGTATGTGAAATGAATAATGGATGCATATAGATGGCTACCACCTCACGCTCAGTGGTCTATACCTTAGCTAATCATCCCTGAGGCTTGAGTCTGGGAACAAAAAAAAGGTGTTCCATTACAGCAGATACCACAGCAGAAAAAACGAAACGAAAAAGACCATGCCATGCACATGCCATGATGAGGATGGTATGGTTTGGGTGGCTGCTGATGTGGAACATGCTAAGAGGTTAAGGGAGATTTATAGAGCCGCTAATTCTAAGAAAGAATTGTCCACTGACTAGACTGATTTGCTGTGTTGATTGAATTCAATTAACTGATTTAGTTAAGTAAAATAATAGGTTGATGGTTGATGCCCTCTTTGTAAAAGGATACTAAATTTGTTGTTTCTGATTAAATTGGCAGTAAGGTCACAAAGAAGATGTTATCATCACCACCTAACTGTAATAACAACCTGTATACTGAATGTGAATCATGGAGAACCTACAAGAGAAGAATATATATATATATATATACACATCAATGCAACCTGTGAATATTGAACACCTGACGATTCAGCTGAGAACTATGGAAGCCTAGACATGATAACTTTTAACTTTGAACTCTGATGATTATTGGACACTTGCCTCGCTTCTGATTGTGCCCCTGTACCGTCCAGGGAATAACTTAAAGAAAAGTGCAAGGAGAGATGCTGAGTGTCCAGTGGAGTCTACCATAGATGATGAATGGCTTATCAGCCCTGATCTGGGTAATCCAGTCAGAATGTAGTCATTGGGGGAATCCTCTGGATACCTAAGCAGACTGTTAGGCTCAAGAGGAGGAAAACACATATTTACTTTTGTCTCCTTCTCCACAGGGGAGAACAGATATAAAATCTGTGTTGGTGATATAGGGTCTGTCCTGAAGGGTACGCCTCAGTTAATGGATAGCCCATAGGCCCTGGATTAAACTGAATATAGTCAATTAGGAAATCTCTTTAGACAATTAGCAAATTATGTTCAAGAGGAGGAAAATGTGAAAGAAATTAGGTAGTTGATGAACAAAATTGTGCTAAGTTGTATTTCATTATCAAATAGTCACCATCTTCTTTATTAATCTCCACAGATGCCTGCCAGAACCTAAATGGCATTCTATCAGTTTTACTGTAACTGACATAGCACACTGTAATACTGTAACACTGTAATAGTAAGTATTGCAGTGTATTATCTTGGTGATTAGAGGATCATATCATATGTTGAAGTTCCATATTGTAAAAAAAAAAATTAAAAATCATACTGGTCTGTAGAATAAAATTATTCTAAAGCAATTCTACTGCATGGTGAATTATATAAAAACAAAACAAAATAAATAATGCCAAAATTGCTGGTTTATTAAACCGTCACCTGAATACATTTATAAATGTTATACAATATTACATGTACACCAAAATGGTAACATTAAAAAAAATACTTTTGAAATACAGAGATGAAAAAACAAAAATGAGACATCCAAAATTCAGAGATCTTGTAGAATCAATGTCGTTTCCCCTAAAGTGAGGTAGAAGCCAATTTTTTCCCAGGCCAAGCATTCTCATTTTGTATACTAACCTTTTATGTGGTACCGTGTCAAACGCTTTGGAGAAGTCCAAATATACGACATCCATTGAGTCGCCGCTGTCAAGTCTAGAACTTACCTCTTCATAGAAACTGATTAAATTGGTTTGACATAACCGATCCCTCATGAAGCCATGCTGATAAGGAGTTATTTGCTTATTTTCATTCAGGTACTCCAAGATAGCATCTCTCAGAAAACCTTCAAACAGTTTACCCACAACAGAAGTTAAACTTACCGGCCTATAGTTTCCGGGCTCTGTTTTTGGACCCTTTTTGAATATTGGCACCACATTTGCTATGCGCCAATCCTGTGGAACACTCCCCGTCAGTATAGAGTCCTTAAATATCAGAAATAAGGGTCTGTCGATGACATTACTTAATTCTCTTAGGATACGGGGGTGTATGCCATCCGGTCCTGGTGATTTGTCTATTTTAATATTTTTAAGACGTTGCTGTACCTCTTCCTGGGTCAGAGAGGACACTTTTAAAGGGGAATTTACTTTTATACTCTGCATTTCATCTGACAGTTTATTTTCCTCAGTGAATACAGTGGAGAAAAAGTTATTTAGTAGCTTTGCTTTCTCCTCATCGCTCTCTGCAACTCCCCCCTCATTACTCTGTAAGGGGCCGACACCTTCAGGTTTATACTTTTTAGTATTTATATAATTGAAGAACATTTTAGGGTTAGTTTTACTCTCTTTGGCGATTAATCTCTCGGTCTCTAGTTTGGCTGCTTTTATTTGTCTTTTACATATTCTATTTTTTTCCTTATAGTTTTTCAATGCTTCCTCGCTCTCCTCCTGTTTTAGTGATTTGAATGCTTTCTGTTTGTCATTTATTGCTTTCTTTACAGCTCTATTTATCCACATTGGTTTTTTCTTGTTCCTTAACCTTTTATTCCCAAAAGGTATGTACCTCTCACAATTAGATATTAGGATGCTTTTAAAAATCTCCCATTTTGTGGCTGTATTTTTATTTTTGAGGACTTTGTCCCAGTTAGTTAGGCCTGTGGCCTCTCTTAGTTGGCAAAATTTAGCTTTTTTGAAGTTTGGTATTTTTGTTCCTCCCTGAAGAAACACTCTTTTGAATGACAATTGGAAGGTTATGATGTTATGGTCACTGTTTCCCAGGTGTCCCCCGACCTGCACATCTTTTATTCTGTCAGGTCTATTGGTTAATACTAAGTCCAGTATGGCCATCCCTCTAGTCGGGTCCTGAACCAGTTGGGAAAGGTAATTGTCTTTGGTTATTGCCAAGAACCTGTTTCCTTTATGAGATGTACAGGTTTCAGTTTCCCAGTCTATATCTGGGTAGTTGAAGTCCCCCATAATAACAACCTCATTATGATTTGCCGCCTCGTCTATTTCGTTTAGAAGTAGATTTTCTGTGGACTCTGGTATATTAGGTGGTTTATAATAAAGTCCTATTAGTATTTTATTATTGTTTTTGGCTCCATTTATTTCTACCCACAGTGATTCCACATCTTCATGTCCCTCACTTATATCTTCTCGGAGTGTGGGCTTTAGACAGGACTTTACATAAAGGCAGACCCCTCCCCCTCTCCGGTTTTGACAATCCTTTCTAAAAAGATTGTAACCCTGTACGTTAACTGCCCAGTCATAGCTATCATCCAGCCATGTCTCAGTTACTCCCACTATGTCATAGTTCTCCTCACACATCACTAATTCCAGTTCACCAGTTTTATTAGCTAGGCTTCTGGCATTAGTGTACATACAATTAAGAGGTTTATATATATTTCTTACCCTACACCTTTCCTTCTGATCTGTTCTAGTTCCTCCTTCCATTCCTCCCCCAGTTCGATTACCTTGCCCCAGGTCTCTATCTGCACTATCTTCCCCATCTATAATGTAGTTACCCTCCCCCCAGTCCCGAGTTTTAACTTAATGTTATAGAAAACCTCTAGTAACTATGGGACAAATGTATAACACCAAAATATATACAAAAAAAATCACAAATCTTTATTAATACATGATTATAATAAATTACCAAAAAAGGAGATATGGCATGATGGACAACTATAACAGACAAAGAGAACACTGCTAGGGGAGAAAAAGTCAGGGATATGTGTCAAGTGTGTCCAATATACAGTATAATATTAAACCTCATATGAGCAAAAAAAGACCATACTGTAAATAACTATGGACACCAGAACACAATCCCAAACCCTTGTCCCATATACCCAATTATAGTATATGGATATCAACTAATATATAGCAGCATCCATTGCAAGTATCTATATAACCAACTCCAGGGTAAAAAGGCGCATAGGTGTTATAATAATGACGCACGTTTCCACTACTGGCACTAATACATAAAAGTAACAGCAATATCACTTGTTCAAACAATCACATACCCTGTGACATTATGGATATATGGGCAAAGTCTCTCCCCAGGCACCAGCACCTCGACGCGTGTTTCACCGCAAGGCTTCGTCAGGAGGTAGGTGGTATTAAAAATAGCAGGATATATATAGAGGGGAAATTTGAAGTAAGTGTAATTACCTGGTAGCTCACCGAGTGGGCGCGGATCCCCCATGATGGCCGCCGTGTACTTTCAGCGCGTCCACACCTCACCATTGCACATGACCGCAACATAGTGACGCGATATTGGATCGCGTCAAGAACAGAGCGGACAGCGCATGCGTCGGGCCGCGACCCAGCGGACATACCATGGATAACACTAAACACGCAGGGGGAGATGTTATAAATCTATATAGAAGATCTTAGTATTGGATAATAAATAAGAAAAAACAAATAAAGCATATTTTGAGACAAAGTGTACATACACAACCCTATTGTGCAGAAAATGTGCAGAAAAATAACACCACATACAAAAAGTGATAGGTGCAAAATAAATAATTACTATAGAGATTGTGCTTAACCGACAAACACATTAATGTGCAAATTAACAAAAATATCTAAAAATATAAAACCCAATAAATATTATAAAAATATAAAAATTCATAAAGAGTAGATACAATTCCATAAACAAGTCCAAATGCTACTAGTGTCCATATAAGTGTAAAAAATGTATTATATATCAAAATCCATAGACATGTTACAACGTTTAAATGGGATCTACTTGGAAGAAGATACATTTTTAGTTACTTGTGACGTTGAGTCACTTTACACGTCTATATACCATGACCGAGGAGTATAGGCATCAAGATTTTTTTTATCCATGACGGATTATGATAATGATTTAGTTGAGTTTATTTTTACATTGTTGGAGTTTTTGTTGACCCATAATTATTTTTTGTTTAAGGACCGCCTCTTCCTACAGCTATGCTAACCTGTTCCTGGGGCTGTGGGAAAGAGAGATTGTCCTCAACACCCCTGGACATGATGCCGTACTCCTCTGGTCTAGGTATATAGACAATATTTTTTTCATTTGGCAGGGATCAGCCTCCCATCTTGAGCAATTCCTTAGGAATCTTAATGATAATGACCTGAATATTAAGTTGACTTGGAAATTCAGTCAATTGGAAGTAGACTTCCTTGACATTAAAATCATGAAGAAATTTGATGGCCATATATCAACTAATGTTTTTAGGAAGGAAACGGCTGTCAATTCACTTCTTCATGCGACGTCTTCCCACTATCCAAAAGTAATCCAAGCAATCCCAGTGGGCCAATTTTTAAGGATGCGACGCATTTGTTGAGACGATTTCGAAAAGCAATCCCAATTTCTGACAAGACGGTTTTTCGAGAGGATATCGGATGAAAATGATCAATCAAGGATATGAGAGAGCGAGGGAAATGCCATGTGATACTCTCCTGGTAAGTAAAGAGAAATACAAAAATCAGGAATATGATTCGACTGTGCGCTTTATTACCCTTTCAATGGGGAACGGCGCACAATTTGTAATATTTTGAATAGACATTGGGCGGTCCTTCAGACTGATAGTGATCAGGCGAGTTTTCTATCGCCATACCCACAAATTACATGGAAGAGATCCAAAAATCTTAAGGATATACTAACTAGAAGTCATTATACTTTAGATTCTAGTGAGGGAATGTTTGGAGATAGGGGCCCTAAGTGGTGATCCTATTCGTGTGGCGCCTGTACAGCATGTAAATACATGATCCGTTCCACCATTTTTTGGGTTTCCTCAAAAAGGAAAGAGTACAAAATTGTACACAATTACATGCAATACTGAAGATGTAATTGTCAGGACCGGCAGTCATTGCACCCGTTCTGCTGGTCCTGTCTCTGACTCTGGTGGCGAGGTGGTTGCCCATGGTCAGGCTTCGTCCGCTATTTCGGCAGGCTCCTCCTCCAGCCGACGGTCTCTGGCTGTGGATGCGCGTCCCAGGCAGGGGACGTGTGCGACGGTCATAAGTGCCAGGGACGTGGCTGGTGCGCACACTCGCTCGCGGCCTGTTACTGGTCGCCGGAAAACGCAAGCAATATAGTCTGTGTTTATTTTCTGATTTATCTGGTATCTTATGAGTTAAGTTTTGTTCCTTGCTTTCTCCTCCTAGTCAGCTGGTTGGGTGGGGTCTGCTAGGTATTTAAGGACTTCTAATGTAAGCCTTGCTGCCAGTGTTTGGAGTTTCCTTGCTACTACCTGGTTTGTCATTTGTGCTCTGCTATTTAGATTCTTGTTTGTTCTTTGACCCTCGGCGTGTTTTGTGACTACTCTTGGCTTACTGATTTTGTTCCTGACGTACTCTCCTGGTTTTGACGCGGCTATCTGACTATCCATTTGTTCTTGTTTGTCTGTCTTGTTTGTTTTCCCTTCCCCTGCACTTTTTCTAGTGTATCTCGAGTCTTCAAGTTGTCGACTCAGGGGTTAGCCTGAGTAGGCAATAGGCAGGGAAAGGGGTTGGGATTTAGCTCAGGGATCACTTCCCCCTTGTCTGTGTCATTTCATGCCCATGTGAATTAATCTACATTGGCATGACCACACGGGCCCTAAAAGTGAGGGTATTAGAACACGCTAGCAAAATTCAGGCAGTTAAGGATGTCCGTATCACAACCAGAAGATGTGGATCCTCTGGGTCAGCTGATAGTGGACTAGAAATTAGCTCAATATTGCTGACGGCTGACGCCCAGAGTCAGGACACTGGTGTTTAAACCAGCCACCCAGAAATCAGCTAACTGCAGGAGTGTGTACAGATTCCAACTGAAGCAGAGTAACGAAACAGATGATCTTTACTGGCAGAAGGTAAACAAAAAGTCACTTGAAACAAAGGCAAAACAAAGTTCAGAGTAATACGGTATACAGGTTCAGGCGGGCTCGTAGTCAGGCAATGCAAGGTCAGAAGTCCAGGCAAACTTACAGGTGACAGCAAGCAGAGTTGTAGTTAGGCAATGCAGGGTCAGAAGTCCAGGCAAACTTACAGGTGACAGCAAGCAGAGTTGTAGTCAGGCAATGCAGGGGTCAATAGTCCAGGTAATCCAGGTAGCAGGCAGACAGGCAGGGAAGGTCAGGGTTAATTGGCAAAGTCCAGAACTCAGCAGATCAGAGCAGCAGGAAGTTTTAGCAGAGGTTAACAGGTATGACAACCACGCTTGGGCACTTCATGGTCAGTGAAGCTGCCCTAAATACCAGTAACCCCGCCTCCGGGTGGAGACAGTAATCAGGAGGCATCAATAACAAAGTGATAGGTGCACACACGTGCACTATAGCACATAAGTGGAGACCTGGCTGTGAGGGCGGATGCTGCGGTATGCTGATGGGTGCTTGCTCCTTCTGCGAGGTAGGCAAGAGCTGGGACCCATGGTGCTGCAGTCTGCAGACAGCGGTCTGCCACACTGCGGTGATGTCATAGACCCAATACTGATAGTCCATGAGAAAGACTTGGAGGACTTACAGTCTGTCCCTAGACATTTTCGGAAGTTCCATGTGTATGACCAGAGAGCCCTAAAATTGAGAGGTATTGACAAGATCAGACTGGGCTCTCGTGGTGGGGATGTGAAGCAGGCCTTGCTACGAAGAGAGACAAAATGGATTGTATTACTAAATACTATGGTCCTGATTTATCATACCTTCACTCCAGAATTCTGGCAACAAAAAGTAGCAAAATATTGCTTTTGCGACTTCTTTGCACTCTTTTGAGCAAAATTTATGTGATTACGCAAAATTTTGCGACTTTTTGCATGTGTACACCACTCACTCCAGTTTTGTAATATGGGTGGAAAGTGGGTGTGGTTAGCTATGTTAATTAGTTTCACTCCAGATTTATCATTGAGACTTTTTTTAAAAGTGGCAAATAAGTCGCAATCTCACTCCAGGAGGAGGGTGGAGTAGGAAAAGTGGAGGAGCGTCTCTAGACAGAAGTGTTAGGTTTAAGGACAAGCCAAATTTATCAAACAACCTGTGACATTTGATAAATGTGGCACAAAGTACTCCAACATAGACGCAAGCAAAACTGACTTCAAATATTCTCCTAATGATAAATCCCCCCCTATGAGTCCTGAGTGGTTAAATGAAACAAAAACCTTTAAACCTTTTCTGTAATAGTGCGCAATTTTAATGCATGATATATTTATGTTGTTTTAATTAATGTCTTTTGATTGATTTTTTGAGGTATCATCTTTTTGGGGAATATGGTGTGATCTTGAAGATATGTTGAATGCAGTGAGAGGAAGAAAGGAGAAAAGAGAAGAAGATAAGTAAGAAGAAGGATAGAAGAGAAAAAGAAGAAAAAGGTTGGTATGGATTTTGATATCTAATATATAAAGCTGAGTGTATGTGTGTGTGTGTATGTCCGCTAAAGGAATCCGCACCGCTGCAGCTACAATCACAAAATTTGGCACACATGTACATCAGGTGTCCGGGAAGGTTTTAGAACAGTTTTCAGCTCTCCAGGACGTACCGTTCCTGAGATTTTCCCAAAAAATGCATTAGCCAATAGTAGCCTGGTCACATGACCTTTATCAGCCAATAGAAGCTCACAGGCAGTCTCCACACACCAGGTTTCTATGACAACCAAGCCAGTTCACTGCTGTAGGTCTGCATTAAAGAGGCAGAGCACTGTGGATGACAATGGTAAAGGGGTATTTCGGTTACCATAAATATAACTTATGTTTTAGACTAATTCATCATCAATCATTACCTCATATAATGTAAATTTCACATATTTACTGTTCAGTAGTAATAAAATATGCATTCTTCCACTGCTACCCGCCTTCCTCCTAAATTACTATGGCATCGACCTGTAATTCAGGCCATCGTCAAAAGAAGGACTTAAAGAGGACCTTTCACCACTCCTGACATGCCTGTTTTAATAGCTCCATGCATTCCCCACGTACTAACAATTCTGGAACATCTATTCTTATGTCTGTATGTTGTGCCATTCCTTTATTATTTGCACTAGAAGTTATGAATGAATTGCTATTTGTCTTCAGTAAAGGAACAGAGGGGAGGTGGCCAGTTGGGGGTGTGTACCTGCACAAACTGACTCTATCCAATCAGTGCGGTCATGTTCAGACTGTGCAGATACACACCCCCAACTGGTTACCTCCCCTCTGTTCCCTTACTAAAGACAAATAGCAATTCATTCATAACTTCTAGTGCAAATAATAAAGGAATGGCACAACATAGAGACATAAGAATAAATGTTCCAGACTTGTTATTACATGGGGAATGCATGAAGCTATTAAAACAGGCATGTCAGGAGTGGTGAAAGGTCCTCTTTAAAAGCCCCACCCCCAGATCCCACTAAGTCACGCCCCTAACTCAGTCAGGCCACGCTCCTTCCATGCCGCATTTGACCAGGATTAAAAATATAGGTAAAAATCACCCTCTTTCAGCTGCAGGGGTGGGGGGAGGGTGACTTTCTCCCTGCAGCTCATTGCTCAGACTGCACAGTGCTGCTGCTGAGAGTGAGCTGTTCAAAAGGACATCCCAGTGTCCATCCAGGCCCTGCGCATGACAGAGGACGGGGAGTCTGAAAGCCAGACTGTCCAGCCTAAAACAAGACCTCTGGCCACCCGAGGGGCAGGCAGATGTTAGGGTGCCAGATGTCCGGCTTTTGGCTCGACAGTCCAGTTTTCTGGCTACCTGTTCTCCGTCCAACACAGTGCCTGGACAGACACAGGGATGTCCACCCTTTCAGTAGCTCACACTCAGACAGCTTCTCCTCTGTGTCTTCACAGAGCCAGGGGGCGTGGCCTCATGTTTAGTGGTGTGTCTTCATGGGAACTGGAGGCGCTGTTTCACGTTTGGGGGAATGGCCGGTGAGGTCTGGCTTTCTGGGGTGAAGACAGTGGCCATTCTAGCTGCTGTGGAGGTTACAGTTAAAGGGGCGGGCTTCTGTAGAGGTCACTGTTAAAGGGGTGGGCTGCTGTAGAGATCACTGTTAAAGCGGTGGGCTACTGTAGAAGTCACTGTTAAAGGGGCGGGCTGCTGTAGAGGTCACTGTCAAAGGGTCGCGCTGCTGTAGAGGGCCCCAATAAATATAAAAATATAATTTTGATATTTTTATATTTATTGGGTTTTATATTTTTATACTGTATATTTTTGTTAATTTGCACATTAATGAGTTTGTCAATTAAGCACAATCTCTATAGTAATTTTTTATTTTGCACTTATCACGTTTTGTATGTGGTGTTATTTTTCTGCACATTTTATGCACAATAGGGTTGTGTATGTGCACTTTATCTCTAAATATGCTTTATTTGTTTTTTCTTATGTATTATCCAATACTAAGATCTTCTATATAGACTTATAACATCTCCCCCTGCATGTTTAGTGTTATCCATGGTATGCCCGCTGGGTCGCGGCCCGGCGCATGCGCTGTCCGCTCTGTTCTTGACGCGCTCCAATATCGCGCCACCATGTTGCGGTCATGCGCAGTGGTGAGGTGTGGACGCGCTGAAAGTACACGGCGGCCATCATGGGGGATACGCGTCCGCTTTGTGAGCTACCAGGTGATTACACTTACTTCAAATTTCCCCTCTATATATATCCTGCTATTTTTAATACCACCTACCTCCTGACGAAGCCTTGCGGTGAAACAGGCGTCGAGGTGCTGGTGCCTGGGGAGAGACTTTGCCCATATATCCATAATGTCACAGGGTATGTGATTGTTTGAACAAGTGATATTGCTGTTACTTTTATGTATTAGTGCCAGTAGTGGAAACGTGCGTCATTATTATAACACCTATGCGCCTTTTTACCCTGGAGTTGGTTATATAGATAATTGCAATGGATGTTGCTATATATTAGTTGATATCCATATACTATAATTGGGTATATGGGACAAGGGTTTGGGATTGTGTTCTGGTGTCCATAGTTATTTACAGTATGGGCTTTTTTTGCTCATATGAGGTTTAATATTATACTGTATATTGGACACACTTGACACATATCCCTGACTTTTTCTCCCCTAGCAGTGTTCTCTTTGTTTGTTCTAGTTGTCCATCATGCCATATCTCCTTTTTTGGTAATTTATTATAATCATGTATTAATAAAGATTTGTGATTTTTTTGTATATATTTTGGTGTTATACATTTGCCCCATAGTTACTAGAGGTTTTCTATGGTTATGCTACATCTATGAGCTTTTTTTGACTATCTAGTCGAGCGATTAGGTATTGATAGGATTTTTGGTTTTAATGTTATGCCTGATTGGTGCCCTTGGTAAAGGCGCAAGTGTGCTGGAACATTATTCTGCATTATGTACTGTAAATGATAGATCATCAACAGTGTTGAGTGAATCGAAGAATCCAAAGCAGAATTCAATCCAAAGTTTAGGAGAAATTTGATTCGCTGAATTTCCTCAAACTTTGTGGATACGAATCAGATGTTTTTCTAAAATGGCTGCTGAACGTGTTACAAAAGTGAAAGTAAGAAGCCCGGGAAAGCGATATGACTCATAATGCCATGCAGCTAGCCAATCAGCAAATAGCCATCCCTGTGTTCATCTTGTTCGCCTGCTACCACAATTTCAGTTAATCTATTAATTTATCTAAAGAATTACTGTGCATCAGTATTAAAGGGTGGTCTAACACTGTATACCGCCATCTGCATCTTGTTGAACTGCTGACACATTCACAGTTAATCTCTTATTTTATATATAGAATTACTGTGCCACAGTATTAAAGGGCAGTTTAATACTTGTATATGTCTGTCTGAATGTTGTTGAACTGATGAAACATTTGCAGTTAATCTATTATTTTATATATAGAATTACTGTGTCTCGGTATTAAAGGGCGGTCTAATATATTGTTGCATGCATCATGTTCAACTGCTGACACAAACTTTTAGTTGATATGTAGAATTATAGTGCCTTAGTATTAAAGGGCAGTCTAATACATCGCCATGTGCATCTTGTTCAACTGCTGACACAATCCTCATTAATCTTTTGGTTAATATATAGAATTACTGTGTTACCTCAGTATTAAAGGGCGATCTAATATATTGCAGTCTGCACCTTGTTCAACTGTTGACACAATCCCCTATAATCTTTTAGTTGATATATAGAATTACTGTGCAGCAATATCAAAGGGTGGTCTAATATATTGCTGTTTGCATCTTAACAGCTAACAGAAGGGATTATAAAGCATGTGTTTGGACCACTACAATGTGCACTAAAAGAACATTTTTTTCTCAACTACTTTATTTGCACAGCCTCCATTTCTTTATTTTGTTCTACTAAGGAGCCATTTGGGTACAACTCCTTCAGGGGTGCACACGTTTCTTTTTTGCTTTACTGAAAGGTGCTGTATGCTTTTCTTTTAGTTTTACAGAAGGGATTAGCTATGAATATTGATGCAGACTGTTACTGCCACCGCTGCTGACAACTTGAATCTTGGTGCACTGCACAGTTAATGCCATTGCGATAAATTAAACCTGACTCTTTTACTGACCTGTAATACTGACGCACATGAATTCAATAGCTTACAGAAAGGAATTAGCTACGAATCTTGGTGCCCTGTACAGTGATGTAGACGGCAATAAATTACAACAGCTTGCAATACTGAAGCAGAAGGGATCCATAGGAGACAGCCCACATTGCATCAATCCTTCTGTAGGGCACGGAGCTATCTGATTGAACAGTGACCACCTTGCTTAATAAATTAGCAATTCCATTAAGCCTTGATTCTCAAAATAATGTGAATAAGCTGTGTAATTTAACTGTTATTGGGGTGTCCACCGTGTTAAATAGATAAGTAATTCCATTACACCCCGATTCCCAAATTGGGGTAAATAAGATGTCGAATACTACTGTTATTGGGGTGCCCACCTTGTTACATAGATAATCAATTCTATTAAGCCTTGATTCCCAAATTGGGGTGAATAGGCTGTCTAATACTACTGTTATAGGGTGTCCACCTTGTTTAATAGATAAGCAATTCTATTACACCTTGATTCTCAAATTGGGGTGAATAAGCTGTGTAATTTAACTGTTATTGGGGTGCCCACCTTGTATAATAGATAAGAAATTCCATTAGGCCTTGATTCTCAAATTGGGATGAATAAGCTATTTAATTGAACTGTTATTGGAGTATCCACCTTGTTTAATAGATAAGCAATTCATGAATTAATTCTCAAATTGCTGTGAATAAGCAGTCTAATTCAACTGTTATTGGGGTGCCCACCTTGTTAAGTAGATAAGCAATTCTGTTATGCCCAGATTCCCAAATTGAGGTCAATAAGCTGTTTAATACTGCATTTATTGGGGTGCCAACCTAGTTTAATAAATAAGCGATTCTATTACACCTTAATTCTCAAATTTGGTTTGAATAGCCTTTCTCATTTAACTGTTATTGGGGTGTCCACCTTGTTTAATAAATAAGTAATTTCATTAGACCTTGATTCTCAAATTGGGGTAAATAACCTGTCTAATGCTACTGTTATTGGGGTGTTCACAGTGACACAGAATAAATTATTTTACATATACAGTTACTGTTACTGTTGAGTATGTCCAACATAGAGGTGCCAGGGCCCTCCAGAGGAATGGGCAGTGGCGAAAATGTTGGAGCCAGCAGAAGTAGCAGCAGAAGTGGTAGCAGCAGCGGCAGCAACAGGCTAGAGCTGCCACTGTCATCCAGAGGTGGTGTTTTGATGACCAATCCCGCTGTCCTTGAATGGTTGACTTGGTCTTCAACATCATCTCAACAGACATCAGACTCCCACAGCCAGGAGTTGGTAGGTTCCAGGAGTTGGTAGGTTGGTAGGTTGGTAGGACACCACACTTAGTTGGCATGGTCCAGGAACAAGCTCTGTGCCCTCACCTGTCCTAAAACTTCCTCCTTCTTTTTCTGCTCCTTCTGCTTAGGAAGTATTGTATTTCATTGCTTTTCACCGAGAATGAGCTTAATGAATCAGCAGTTACTGCCCAGCCCAGATTTGGAGGAGAGGTCTTCTGCTTTCTCCTGTAGGCGCTCAAGTAGTGATGATGACAGTCGAGTAGGAGCAGGTTTTGTGAGCAATTAGAGACGCGGCCATGAGACTGGTGAGGATGACATATGTGACGAGCAGCAGGGCCATTTCTGCAATGAGGCAAGATGAGAATATCACCTCAGGCAGAAGTTTGCAGTATTTTTGAGGGGACAGTATCCACACAGCATGCAATATTCGCCAGTGTGGGAATTTTTCATCAAGTCGCAGGAGGATGTCAGCATGGCCGTATGTAGGATCTGTGGGCAGATGGTGAAGCACCGCCAGGGTGCCAATATTGGCACCACAGCCCTGTGTCAACACATGGAAGGTCACCATAAAGTGGCCTGGGAAAACTGTGGCGCTAATGAAGTGGTACAGCCTGATGCATCTCCCAGCAGCCCGAACCCCTTCTCTAGCAGTCAGGGCTCCACCACCTTAGCAGAAGTGAGCTGTGTTTTCTTCCCATGGTCTACTGGTCCTAATGCCCCCCCCCTTCTACTCCTCGTCACGCATTTTGCCATTAATCGATAACCGAGGCAATTGCAAAAAGACAACAGTATGTGTGGACTCATCCAATGGTGCAGAAGCTAAATGTGATCCTGGCCAAGTTGCTGGTACTACAGTCCTTTCCTTTCCATGTGGTTGATTACACATTTCAGAGAACTGATGGCTTGTGCTGAGCCACCACTTCTCTAAAAAAAGCTGTACCAGCCCTTCATACATACATACATACAATAGAAGGTGGGCCAGTCCTTGAGCCTGTCAGTGTTTGGTACAGTTCATGGCAGTGCCGACATGTGGAGCTGTAACTATGGTCAAGGACAATATATTTCCTTTGTGGCCAGTTGATGGCAAAGTGTTCTCATGCTGTGATTCCGGTGCCAATGTCCTCCTCTGTCTCCACAGTCTCCACCTTGTACTCAGCCTTGGAGTGGTGTCACACTCCAGCATACCACATATGCAAAGCATGGCGGTTTCACGCTGTTCTGCACCTGACCAACTGAACAGCGGAACCAGGGTCACTGATAATGGGAAGAACATTCTGTAAGCGCAGCTTCAAGGAGGGCTGACCCATGCGCCCTCCATGGTGCATGTCTTTAATCTGGTTGTAAACAGATTCCTAAAGTCTTCCACCCAATGTTGCTTCATATTCCACGTTTCCACACATTGAAACTCCAACCTCCCCATGTTGGACTGACTATATAAGCAGAGGAAGGCCGTGAATGATTTATTGATGATGCAAGTAGACAGGAGTACTCCCCTATGTAGCTTCGACGTTAGCCAGTGGCAATACGTGACACGTGCTGTTTGATCAGTCCCTTTGAGGAGGCCACTTTATTTGTCAGTCTCCCGGCTTATGGGATGAATGACATTATTCCACTCCTTCACATCCTGGAGTAGATGCTGATAAATTTGGCTGGACACGGGACAAGAGATGTGGCTATATTTCATGGCCACCTGAGCCCTGTGAGGGCTGAACTGGCGGAGGAGAAGGAGGACATTAACGCCCAGGAATTGTATACAAAAATAGGTTGTTTATCTCCCCAAGTAACGGGAAAGGAACAGGATAAGCAGGAGGAGGAGGAACTAGAGGGTGATGAGAAAGAACAGGCAGATGACCCCGACACACCTTGGCAATATGTAGTGGAGATGGAGGCAGGGAGTCCCTCTGATTACCTTGTACAAATATCCAGATGCATGCTGAGTTGCTTGTGTAGTGACAGCCACAATATCACCATTCGGCAGAGGGATGACTACTGGCTATCCATGATCACTCACTACCAGGCCAAAATGGGGGTCTTTTTTCCACCTGCTGAGAAGGATGATAAACTCAACTACTATGGAGACATCCTATGTAGTCAGCTTGTCGCTGCCTATGTGCACTATCGCCCATCCTCATGAATGTCTGACCCCACTTCCATGACTGCTGTAGGGGTGAAGGAGGGGGGGTGGTGGGAGGCTAGGAGCAGCACCAGGTCCATCAGCAGCAACTTAAGTCTTAAATATCTAATAAGCCAGAAACAGCAGGACATGGAGCAGAACCTGAACCAGCAGGTGGTGGCATACTAGAAGTGCACCCTGTCACCCAAGATCTTCAAGATCTCCTGGACAGCCAAACTTGAATTTTTGCCACAAATGGCCGAGTTTGCCCCGGAAATACTTTCCTGCCCGGCTAATAATGTGGCATCAGAGCGGGTGTTTAGAGGGGTGGGGGCATAGTTACACCAAAGAAAACTCACCTTTCAACACAAAATTTACAGAGATTAATGTTTATAAAGATGAATCCAGCATGCCTCCCAGTCAGGATTTCCACACACCGGTGCATGATGCATCAGACTAGATCATTCTGGCACTAATGTTCTGACTGCAGTGTGCTGCCACATCAGAACATTGTGGAAAATAGCCCGTTACTTCTGGCCACGTGCCTCAGTCACTATTCTGATACTGCCACCCGCCTGATACCACACACTTGCTGCCTCTGCTGCCATCTTCTCCTACTGCCACCATCTTATGCTGTTACTGCTGTTGCCTACCAATTCCCCACTCTGTGACTGGGCTACTATGTTGACTCCTCATGCTGTTGCCACCCTCACCACTCTGTGAAGGGGCCACTAGTTTCCCTGTTTGGCCTTGTTGACATCACTATCTATTTTACCCTTCTTCTGATCTGTCAGAAGAACCGAAAAATGAAAAACTCAACGGATCCTGTCTTTGGAGCATCCATAATGCCTCTATCACATGGTGAGTATTTTGCATCAGTATTTGATTGTGATTTGGAAGCCAAAAGCAGACTCTGTGCTTGGTCTCCAGAGCGGTGGTGGCGGCAGCATCCAAAGCAGGAGAGGGGATTTTTTTTTTGTCTGGTCTCAGGTCTGCATTTTGGGAATGGAGATTATACAGTGCCACATAAATTTGAGGTCTGATCTAAAGTCTGAATGAATATGGGGCCTGATTGTGGGGTCTGTATGAATTTGGGGCCTGATTCTGGGGTCTGCATGGATTTGGGATCTAGTCCTGTGGTCTGTATACATTTGGGGTCTCATCTGGGGTCTGTATGGATTTGGTTTCTGTATAAATTTGAAGTCTAATCTGCATTCTATATAAATATCTAATCTGCTCTGCCTAGGGTTAATTCGCCCTGCCTAGGGTGCCAAAATACCTTGTCTCAGCCCTGGCCCTGTCAGTCAAAGAGGTGGGGGTGTTGCATGTAGAGAGGGAACGGTGCAATGATGTTCAACGGCAACGTCCTTGTTTCACCTAGGGACTACTTTAGTATATTAGATTCCGCTGGCAAGGCATCAGACATATAAGACAGTTTTAAAAGGATGGATTTGATGACAGATTCCCATTAAGCACAGTGTAACCAGCCCCTCACTCCCTCAAAGCTTTCCCTGATCAAACAACCTAAAATGTACACAATTATATATTCTTTTTTTTCCCTATAATGCACCCATCACACTACAATGTGCGTATCGTTTTTTTTTATGGAAGACACTTCCAGACACACTTATTCCTAGTCAGAAGCTGAACACTCTATGGTGCTTCTGCTTGTTCAGCATAGGCATCTCCATGCCTACTGCCCCCTGATTGGCTGGCAAATCAGGGCAAGCCCTCCACTCAATTTCCTTCCAGTGTCATGTGATCCTTTGTCTTCTTCCTCCCTTGTGGTTTTCTGCCAATATTAATGGTACAGATTTTTATTGGGGCTACTCTGAAGGGCTTTATTTAAGTAGCCTCCTTGTCTTCACCCTATAACCCCTGTAGAGGGATCTGGACTCTGCTACAGGACAATACCAGACCGCTGTCTCTTGGAGTAGTCAATTATAAAATGAAAGAAACAACAGTGCAGAGCACCGCAGGACCATTCAAAACCATAGTCAAGGAACATGCCGATGTCAAGGTAGGTTGCACAGGGTTAATACAGGCTCAGGCACAGGTCAAGACAGGCAGCAAAGGGTTAAGATTCAGTAAGTTAGGAAGTTAGGAAAAGGTGATCAGAGTGAATATATCACACCTTCACAGGGATACTAATAAGCTAATAACACTATTGCTCAGGCACTCTCCCCAAGGGAGGCCTGCCATAGGCTGGGACTGACTAGGGTGTGCATGCATTGGCCCTTTAAGAGCCAGAGAAAAAGCACATGCGCACCCTACACACAGAGGAAGCCAGAGCCGGAAGCAGAAGGCAACGCTACAGAGATGCTTGCTGGTAACGAGAAGGAGGTTGCTAGCAGGCCCAAACCACAGCGACCATGGTGCAGGGAACTGGATGAGCATTTCTGTGTTGATACCACCAGGGTCAGGGAGATGCTGGTGAGTATGGAATGCAGTGTTATAGGATTTGCATCTTTGAATAAAAAAACATAGATATTAAGCAGCTAAAAATAGCACAGAATTTTGGACCTACTAAAGGGGTTCTCCCACGAAAAAATATTCAGTATTTTTTGAACCAGTATCTGTATCTGAATACTTTTGTAATTGCATTTAATTAACAATTAAATCTTGTATGCTCAATAAAATCTATCTGTATAGTCCCAGTTACTATTTGTTCTTTTCCTTATTTCAAAATATCTCAATGTCACTCGTACATGCATACGCGCATGCTTTGTTCCATTCTGCAATTGCTACCAGCCAGATCTTCTTTTAGAAGCTGTGACAGAGGGAGAGAGCTACAGAAGAAAGGACAGGCCCCCCGATAAAGGACATGCCCCCTGAGAAAGGACATGCCTAGGTTTGTAACTAGAACTGACTGGGCCCCACAGAACATTTTTGAACGGGCCCCTCCTAGCAAACCCCTATTCCAGTGCAACCCACACTTCTGCAGCTAGGCAAAAAAGCTCTCTCAGACCATGCCAGGCAGCCACTCCATCCATTTGCTAAGTGTATATACTGTATGTCACGTCACTGTATATACCGTCACTGTATATAATGTCATTGTATAATACTGTTGAGGGGGACCCTGACAATAAAATCTTTTAGTCCTTCTCCTGGGAGGGCCTCCTAGAAGCCACTTACCCTGCTTTCACTATAGCTACATTCCTGGGCATGCCTCTTAAATTGTGTATTGTAAGTGTAATTTTTTAAGTACTGATTGGTTCTGTCTAGAGATGAGCGAGTAGTGTTCGATCGAGCCGGTATTCGATCGAATACTACGCTATTCGGCATACTCGATTTCAATCGAGTATAACGGCGATGGCGCACTTAGAATTCGTTTCCCCTCCCACCTTCCCTGGCGCTCTTTTTCCACCAATCAACATGCAGGGGGGGTATGACAGGCACGCTGAGCACGCTGGCAGCGCGAAAAAAGCATCTACATGGATTGGCTGGAAAAACCATGTGACCTCGAATATTAAAAACTCAGCTCTTCCTGCTCGTACGCATATGCTGCGTGAACTTAGTCAGGGACAGAGGCTGGAGAAGGGACAGACAGGTTTTAGCAGTTGGACAGGCAGGAGCGTGATTAAAAGCCCTTATCAGGGCTACTATAGTGCAGTACAGTGATAGCTTTACTACAAGATACACTTTACAGAGAACGGCTGCCGTATTCAGGGATAGCTGCTGGAGTAGGGACAGAGAGAGGCATTAGTGGTGTATTAGGTGCTCTGCTACATAGCAAACTATATTTGGCACTACTGTTCTGCGTTCTTTTTGGCTGCAAAACCCTGTTATATGCCTAGTGTGTATATGCACCATCTGATCTGGCAGTATACGGCTGTTTTTTTTTTTTTTTTTTTTTTTTTTTTAAATACAGTTTCTTTGGCTCTAGTGTTCTGGGTTCTGTGTGCCTGCAATACCCTTTTTGTATACCAGGTGTAAATACCCACCGTCTGTGCAGTTAGTACACGGCTGTGTACCTTGAAATATACAATATCTAGGCCTTTTAATTGGCCACTATACTGTGCGTTCTCTTGCTAAATTAGTTTAAAAACCTGGTGTAAATACCCACCGTCTGTACAGTTAGTACACGGCTGTGTACCTTGAAATATACAATATCTAGGCCTTTTAATTGGCCACTGTACTGTGCGTTCTCTTGCTAAATTATTTTAAAAACCTGGTGTAAATACCCACCGTCTGTACAGTTAGTACACGGCTGTGTACCTTGAAATATACAATATCTAGGCCTTTTAATTGGCCACTATACTGTGCGTTCTCTTGCTAAATTAGTTTAAAAACCTGGTGTAAATACCCACCGTCTGAGCAGTTAGTACACGGCTGTGTACCTTGAAATATACAATATCTAGGCCTTTTAATTGGCCACTATACTGTGCGTTCTCTTGCTAAATTAGTTTAAAAAGCTGGTGTAAATACCCACCGTCTGTACAGTTAGTACACGGCAGTGTACCTTGAAATATACAATATCTAGGCCTTTTAATTGGCCACTGTACTGTGTGTTCTCTTGCTAAATTATTTCACATACCTGGTGTAAATACCCACCGTCTGTGCAGTTAGTACACGGCTGTGTACCTTGAAATATACAATATCTAGGCCTTTTAATTGGCCACTATACTGTGCGTTCTCTTGCTAAATTAGTTTAAAAACCTGGTGTAAATACCCACCGTCTGTACAGTTAGTACACGGCAGTGTACCTTGAAATATACAATATCTAGGCCTTTTAATTGGCCACTGTACTGTGTGTTCTCTTGCTAAATTATTTCACATACCTAGTGTAAATACCCACCGTCTGTGCAGTTAGTACACGGCTGTGTACCTTGAAATATACAATATCTAGGCCTTTTAATTGGCCACTATACTGTGCGTTCTCTTGCTAAATTATTTCACATACCTGGTGTAAATACCCACCGTCTGTACAGTTAGTACACGGCAGTGTACCTTGAAATATACAATATCTAGGCCTTTTAATTGGCCACTGTACTGTGTGTTCTCTTGCTAAATTATTTCACATACCTGGTGTAAATACCCACCGTCTGTACAGTTAGTACACGGCTGTGTACCTTGAAATATACAATATCTAGGCCTTTTAATTGGCCACTGTACTGTGCGTTCTCTTGCTAAATTAGTTTAAAAAGCTGGTGTAAATACCCACCGTCTGTACAGTTAGTACACGGCAGTGTACCTTGAAATATACAATATCTAGGCCTTTTAATTGGCCACTGTACTGTGTGTTCTCTTGCTAAATTATTTCACATACCTGGTGTAAATACCCACCGTCTGTGCAGTTAGTACACGGCTGTGTACCTTGAAATATACAATATCTAGGCCTTTTAATTGGCCACTGTACTGTGCGTTCTCTTGCGAAATTATTTCACATACCTAATTATATACCCAAATATTGTATTTGCAACCAAAAAAAAATAAAATGCGGAGGGGGGCTAGCGGAATCGGACGTGGACGAGGACGGGGGCGCGGAAATGCTGTTGGTGGCCTTGTTGAAGCCAGTGGGGATACAATGCGTGCTGGTGAGGGTCAGCCAGGATCCCACTCATCCAGAATCCCTGCCTTTATGGGACAGTTAATCAGGGGGCGAGTTACACCGCTCTTGAGGCCTGAGCAGGTTGAACAGGTGGTGCAATGGATAGCCGATAGCGCTTCCACACAGTTGTCCACCAGCCAGTCATCCACACAGTCTCACTCTGACCCTCCTTCCTCCACACCTGGCCAACAGAGTCATCCCACCCTTCACCCCTCCCAGGAGCTCTTTTCGGGTTCTTTTTCAGAAGTGCCGGAAGAATCCCAGGAGCTAGCAGAGGAATTTGTTTGTAGTGATGCCCAAACACTTGAGTATTCGCCATCTCCTGCTGATGTGGACCCTGAACCAGCATCTGTTATCATGAGCGATGATGATGATGAGACGCAGTTGCCATCAAGGGAGGCTGTTGGAATGTCCAGTGGGCAGGAGGAGGAGCAGAGTGAGGAAGAGGAGGTGGTGGATGACGAAATGACCGACCCCACTTGGCCAGGGGTGATGTCCAGCGGGGAAAGCAGTGGAGAGGTGGTGGTCTGCGCAGCACCGAAAAAGGCAGCAAGAGGCAGAGGGATGTCCACAGGCAGAGGGATGTCCAGAGGCAGAGGGATGTCCAGAGGCAGAGGGATGTCCAGAGGCAGAGGGATGTCCACAGGCAGAGGACAGTCCAGACAGAGTAGTGAGGCCACAGCCAGCACGGCCGAAGCTGTTCCCGGCAGCGGGCAGTCGCGCGAAGCTCCCCCATCGAGGCCTCGTACTTCTGTGGTGTGGAGATTTTTTAATGTTTGTGCGGATGACAAACTGAGCGCGGTTTGCACACTCTGCCACTCAAAACTGAGTAGGGGCTCTGAGAAGAGCAATCTGACCACCTCAGGCATGCGGCGTCACTTGGAATTCAAGCACTGGGCTGAGTGGGAGAGAGCAAACGCAATACAACCTGCGCCCGATCCTGCTGCCACTGCCTCTTCCCCTTTGTTGTGTGCTGCCACTGCGGTCCAGACCTCCAGCCAGGACACCTCCACATCTGCCTCTGCCTCGGCTACTTTGGGGCCTTCTCCTTCAGCCTCCCCTTCCCCCGCCTCTTCGCCTGCACCTTCACACTCCTCGTCCCAACAACTGTCCATCTCGCAGGCGTTCGACCGCAGGCGGAAGTACGCCTCGAGTCACCCCCAAGCCCAAGCCTTAAACTGCCACATCTCCAAACTGCTGGCCCTGGAGATGTTGCCGTTTAGGCTTGTGGAGACGCAGGCCTTCCGCGACCTGATGGCGGCTGCCGCACCTCGCTATTCCGTCCCCAGCCGCCACTACTTTTCCCGGAGTGCCGTCCCCGCCTGCACCAGCACGTGTCGCGTAACATCAGGCGGGCCCTGAGGTACGCAGTCAGCGCAAAGGTCCACTTGACCACCGACGCGTGGACAAGCGCTTGTGGCCAGGGACGATACATTTCTTTGACGGCACACTGGGTGAATGTAGTGGAGGCGGGGACGGGGTCGCAAACAGAGACGGCCTACCTACCACCCCCGCCCAAGATTGC